>OX419603.1:3365946-3445173 GCA_948473455.1 Teleiodes luculella
GGTTTATGGTTGTCAGTTGTGGTGAAATTCAATCTTTTTTCCTCGGCAGGTAAGTCTGAAAAAAAATATTATTTAAAATATCTTATAAACAAGCTTAAGTCATCCAAATTTTTTAATTAACAATCTGTCCGTCGATTTAGTATACATTCGTTACCTTTGATGTTTTGTCAAATGCGGATCATTATAATAATAATTAAATTAATACCAAATAATAATTAAATTAATTAATTAATAATAATTAAAATAATTATTACGGTGACGAATGTATACCAAATCTGGCCATCCTGCTTGCATGTACTGTAATTTATATTTTGGTCTTTGTCCATCTCTGATGACGTTGCCTTGTTCCGTCACATCACTTAGGAAAAGACCTTATCTTCATAGACTACTATACATTTTGATCGTGACAAGAAAAAATCGTTAATCAAAAGACTGCCTCATTTATACGTAATACATACCTACTTTAAAATTATCGAACTAAGACCCGTAAACTATTGTAATAATGTGTAGTAAAATGTGTAGTAATAATGCGCGAAAGCCTCAAACAAACACTGCCTCATTTATTTAAGATACGAGAGAAATATTCTATGAAAGAGCTATAGTAAAATCCACACGTGAGGATTTTATTCAATCATTTGCGTACATCACAGAGTACAGAAGAAAGGATCTTCCAAGGCAGTAAAGTAAATAAATAAATACCTAAATAATATGTGGAACATCTCACACACGGCCATCTGACCCCAAACTAGGCAGAGCCTGTACTATGGATGTCAGATAACTGATATTTATTTATTTATTTATTTATTTATTTATTTATTAAAATACATGCGGTTTACAGAAATATTATCCAAAACACCTGCACCTCAGTTAATAGTTTTGAAACAGAATAGTTACTTTAAGTGTAATTTCACAAATTCTTGGTTAATATACAATTTATAACTAATATCATCATAACGTACATAAATAAACATATAACTTAGACATAAATATTGTTATTTTATCCGCAAATATATCTAAATTATTACAATGGGCATTCAATTCGTTTAGAAGGCGCAGTGCACGGGTGGTGGGAGCATTTCCAGCATGTTGGGTGCGTGTGTACTGAACAACAAACAGCTTCGCTCGACGGCGCGGAGCAACAGCGCCATCACAACTGCGTGTTCCTTTAGACGGCACTACCAAACCCATCTGCGTTAACACTGTCACGTTATCTACGGTATCATGCAAAAGACAGTAATAATGGAGCGCAAGCAGTAGCTTTCGTCTCAACTTAAGCGTATCGATGCCTACCATTCCTGACACGTACAGAGAGGGGTACAAATAGGGGTAATAACCGTAAGTCCTTTTAAACAGCCATCGTGCAAATTTGCGCTGAATTTTTTCAATCATGAGGGAATACTTCGACTCATACGGATCCCATACGACTGCTCCAAATTCCAATTTGCTACGGACATAGGCATTGTATAGCACTATAGCCACTGACATATCGCAAAACTGTGAAGCAACTCTCATAATAAAGCCCAAGGTTTTGTTTGCATTTTTACAAATGATAGTAATGTGTTTATGAAAGTCTAGTTTGGAGTCCAAAGTCAGCCCTAGATCACGTATTTCGCTTGTTCTTTCTATCGGATCATTTAATAAGTTGTACTGTACAATAAGAGGTCGATTAGAGCGTGTAAAGGTTATAATTTTACACTTAGAGATATTAAGTGGCAAGCGATTTGCATTACTCCAGTTAGCAACAGCATTAAGGTCTTCTTGGAGAGAAAGCGTATCAGAGTGTCCACTCACTCCTATGTATAATTTCAAGTCGTCCGCAAACATAAGACATTTTGCTGAACGGACACTTCTTGGGAGGTCATTTATCATTAGTTGGAACAAAGTGGGCCCTAAGGTACTGCCCTGGCTTACGCCTGATCGAGTGTAGTAGGGGTCAGACTCATAACCAGCCACTCTGACAAATTGTGTGCGGTTTTTTAAATAGCTGGAGAAGAACTTAAGAAGCTTGGGAGTGAATCCGAAAGTTGCCATTTTCTGTAATAAAATGTCATTATCGACCAAGTCGAAGGCTTTTTTAAAATCTAGATATGCTGCGTCGACTTGCCGACGAGCATCTAATTCCGTGGAAATATAGTCTACAAAGTTAATGTGATTTGTGTTAGTAGAACGCGCTCGGCGAAAACCATGCTGGCTGTCATCCAACCTATGGTTCACTTGCTGACCAATAAGACGGTTTATTATAGACTCAAAGATACCACCAAATCTAGATAGTACCCCAATTGGTCGGAAATCACTAACATCTGAAGTCGTTGCATTTTTAGGCACTGGTGTAACTCGAGACTTTTTCCAAGCACTAGGATAAGTAGAACTTTTAAGAGATGTATTAAAAATATGAAGTAAGGGTGTCTTTAGTACAGAAACACAATCTTTAACTAAGAAAGACGGAATTCCGTCTGGTCCGGCAGCGGAGCGTGGCTTTAGGCGTTTGACCGCAATCACAAGGTCAGCTTCATTGACTGTATCCAGCACTACACGCGCCGCATCCGATAGAGCATGAGCTGCACTAGCGGCAGCTTGTGGATCAAGTAGAGGCTCATCGTTGTGGAACACTGATCCGAAGTATTCGGCGAACGCGTTGACTGCTTCCTGTCCCGACACCTTTATACCGTCATATACAAAACTCTCACAACGCCTATCCTTACGCTTGTCTCTAACAAAGTCCCAAAATTTGGCAGTTATTACTTACATATATAAATAAACCTACACCATCCAGACACAAGGCAAACACAAGTGCTCATCACACGAATGTTTGCCCTGGGCGGGATTCGAACCCGCGACCCTGTGCTCAGTAGGCTGACGTACTACCAACTTGGCTACGGGGCCGTCACGTATGTAGTCGTTCGTCGTTAAGTACAATAGATTCTATGATCAGTTCAAATTTATAAATTGTAAGCAAATTTATCAATTCAAAAAAGTTACCGTCATCCAGATGAGAGTTAAACGCTCGATGCAATGCGCTCATCTCCTGAAGAACCACCTTGGAGTCGAACTTGGCATTCCGGTAGAACGCATACGACCTCTGTGCTTCCTAAAACACGGTCAGTACTTTATACTTGCTTATCGGTGGGTTTCGAGGTTAACCTACCTCACAAACACTGGTGTCGGAATTATAGAACCGTCTTAAGCTTCCGACATGGCTCCTATAACGACTACATCCGTAGATAGTAGCCGGGACCCGGCTTTACGTGCCTTCCGAAGCACGGAATCATCTTTCTTTTCGGACAACTAGGTGATTCAGCCTGCAATGTCCTAATCAAACTGAGGAAAGTGTCACAAAGTGATATTTGTTCGACAAGTCCCACCGGGATTTGAACCCGGATCCTCCGTAGGTGAGCTTCTGACCACTCGACCACGGATGCTGCATACTTAAATTGTTGAAACAATTTGTACATTATAATAATAACTGTACCCAGGGCACTGGTCGGTCACTCCATACAGAAAACGCGTTTTGACAAGCTACTTTTTTTTAAATATCAACTGAATATCAACTACAAGGCAATGGCGCTAGGCGCTATGTAAAACACCCCCGAACGCCCCTGGTAGAGTCCCGCGGCGCCTGCGGGGTGCGGGGCGTGGGGCGCTATATCGGGCGGGGAACTCATTTTGGCGCGGGGGAGTGAGTGTCCTTTCGAACGTAACATGCAGTGCGTGGCAGTGCTATGACAAAAGTTTGTCGCACATTCAATTGTCAAAAAACCCGCCATATTGAAATATCCTCCAATAAGATAAGAGAATACGCACGACAAAATTATGTCTGTCACGCGTGGACCGGGCATGTAGGGGCTGTACGGGTTAGTACTATGATTTTCTTCTGTGCCCAGGTGGCCCAGGGCAAACATTCGTGTGATAAGCACTTATGCGCCATATGTCTGGATGGATGATGCAATTATTTGAAACTAGGTACAGAGTCTCTTTAAGATGATTCTGAAGATTATGCCTCCTTACCACTTCCAGTCCTTTCTTCATGAAGTAGACTGGTGTCTCTTTCACGACCACCAGGACTGCCACTCCCACCGCAGATAGCGACAAAGACACATACACCACATTGTGGTATGACAGTAGACCGCCCAGAATGTATGATACCAACATGCCTGAAAATAAAGAATAGAATAGAATTTATTTTGGTGTCAAACGCGGCATAGGGACATAGCAGGAATTAATAGTTCAAAATTAAAAGGTCTTTATTCGAAGTAAGATTTTACTTTTTGGGGCAGAAAGGTTCTTGAATGGCGGCCGCGCGCCGGAAGACGTAGTGTGGGGAGGCCCCACACGTGGTGGACCGACGATCTGGTGAGGGTCGCGGGAAGCCGCTGGATGCGGGATCATTGTGGAGATCCTTGGGGGAGGCAGCAGTCCAGCAGTGGACGTCTACAGGTTGAGATGATGTAGATTTTACAAACAATTTTTTGATTTCAAATTTTGATGAAGTCAAACCAAGGTTAGCACTCGTCCCACACTATGAAGAATAAACTTGCGATGTTTATTTGAACAGAGCTGGCAGGTTCACGCAATGTGTGCGCTGCTGTGGAGAAGAACCCGCCGAAAAACTCCACAGAGTCGCATCTCTTGTTCTATCGTCTTTTTTTAAATAATTATCATTACTATATTGCAGGGCTCCACTATGCTAAGTGGCGCCACCCATATAATCATCACTACATAACATAGTCACAGACATAGTATAAAACAAAGTCGCTTTCTCTGTCCCTGTCCCTATATATGCTTAAATCTTTTAAACTACGCAACGGATTTTGATGCGGTTTTTTTTAATAGATAGAGTGATTCAAGAGGAAGGTTTATATGTATAATACATGCATAATATACTTAAGGATAACCCACAATAACCATTTTCCCGTGCGGAGCCGGGCCGGGTCACTATCACTACATAGTATAAAATAAAGTCGCTTTCTCCGTCCCTATGTCCCTATGTCCCTATGTCCCTATGTCCCTTTGTACGCTTAAATCTTTAAAACTACGCAACGGATTTTGATGCGGTTTTTTTTAATAGATAGAGTGATTCAAGAGGAAGGTTTATATGTATAATACATGCATAATATACTGAAGGATAACCCACAATAACCATTTTCCCGTGCGGAGCCGGGGCGGGTCGCTAGTATAGTAATATAATAACACGGAAAGTTATAATTTTTTCAAAAGATAGATATTGTGTGTGACCCTCGTGAACCTTATACGTACCTAAGGCGTAAAATATCATCATGATAGCAGTCATGGTTCCCCTGATGGACTCTTGGCAGACCTCGCTCGCGAAGACAGGCACTATGAGCATGGCGCATCCTCCCAGCCCCGCTATAAACATGGCCGACAGAATCACCTCCACTTGGTGGAAACAGGCTACCAGCACCCAGCCTACCTGTATTGTGTAAATTAACTGACGAAAATAAGAGGTTTATTTTAGTCGGCGACCAAAATGTGGATTATTTAACTGACAATTCTTCTAGGCGGCGTGTAGATGAAATCCTGCACAGTTATCAAAGTGAGAACTGTGTTGATTTTCCGACCCGCGAAACCCCGACCAGTACCACCTCACTCGACTGCGGTGTGATTCCCAAGGGACAGGGTGACGTCACAGCGGTGCCCGTGCACACACCTGTCAGTGACCACGGCGCGCAACTATTCACATTACATGGCTTACCAAAAACAAATGTTAAATCATCATCTTTCATTGAAAAAAGGCGGTATAAAGATAGTTCTTTTTATTCATTTTACTGTGACATAGAAAATTACGACTGGAATTTTATTTCAAAAAATGACATTGATATTAATGAAAAATATAATAAATTATTTAACATATTGACATATTACATTGACATTCATTTTCCATTATCACGAATAAATATCAAACAAAAAAAGTCGATACCTTGGTTAACTGAAAGTCTATCAAATTTAATTACAAACTTTAACGATCTTACGCAAATTAAACACCAGTACCCTAATACAGACATTCTAACAGACTGTATAAACAAGTACGCCCAACAAATTAAATCTGAGTCACTGAACGCGCGAAAGAAGTACACGGAAAATAGGATCCTTGGCAGTAAAAATCCATCTAAAGAAATGTGGCGAGTAGTTAATGAAGAGGTATCCTCAAAATCTGTATCTCACACAATGCTGCTCAAAGATAAACACTCAAAAACTATTCCGTATCAAAATCTACCGGATTACCTTAACGAGCACTTTCTTTCCGTCGCATCAAATTATGTGATTAAGGTTGACACGTCAATGTCAAAACAATATTTAAAAGGTTACTTATGTACCTATAACAGGCATATACCTAATCTTGTGTTACAGCCTATCACCATAGAAATATTAAACCGAGTCCTACGTACCATGTTAAAAAAACGCACAACGTTAGATATTTATGACATAACCATGAATATACTTTTATGTATATGGCCGGTATTATCTTCCATCCTGGTCGTACTAATAAACAACATGTTTTCAAGCGGCCAGTACCCCGATGCATTGAAAAACACTAGAGTATGTCCAATATATAAGGGAAAAGGCGAAAAAACATCAACAAACAATTACAGACCAATTACAATAGGACCTAATATTTCAAAGCCAATAGAATCATTTATTTCAAACAGTATAATAAATCACCTTGAACAAAACGACCTACTCACGGACAGACAATTCGCATATAGGAAAAATATGTCCACCACTCAAGCTGCTTATCAATTATATAATTCCGTCACCACAGCGCTTGACGATAAGTATAAGGTAGCAGGGATATTCTGTGACCTCTCCAAAGCGTTCGACGTTATAAATCACGATTTATTACTTGAAAAATTAAAATTGTACGGTATACAAAAAAATTTTTATAATCTGTTGTCATCCTTCCTCAAAAACCGACGCCAGACTGTTGAAGTCCAATTAGACGGAAAACGATGTAGGTCAAGGAAGGGTAACGTGGAAATCGGTATCCCTCAGGGTTCAGCCTTGGGAAATACTCTATTTTTGGCATTTATAAATGACTTACCTTCTTCTATTACCGAAGGAGAAGTGGTTCTGTTTGCCGACGACACTACTGTAGTTGTAAAAGCAAAGACGTACGAGCAACTCGAGAGCAAGTTATCTCGTACCTGCGACCAGCTGCAGAAGTGGTTCACGGCAAACGGACTTATTTTAAATGTCACAAAATCAAGTATTATCTTATTCTCTTGTCAGTCACTAACCTCGCCACCTGTCCGGTGTCAATTACCAGTTTGTGATGATATTAAATTTCTTGGGTTTTACATCGATGAACACTTAAATTGGAAGAAACATACAAAATCACTCTGCGAAAGGCTTGGTAGTGCTGTGTTCGCACTCAGGAAACTCAAACCCCTGATGTCGATTAAGGCACTATTACAGGTTTACCATGCGTATTTCCATTCCATTCTTTCGTACGGAATCATGTTATGGGGAAACTCGACTGACTCCGACAGGGTGTTCAAAACACAAAAACGAGCACTACGCACCATGGCAGGGGTAAAACCAGGGCAATCTTGCAGAGAACTTTTTAAAATGTACAATATTATGTCGCACTATTCGCAATATTTATATGAAGTCTTAATGTTCACGCGTCGCAATTTAAATAGCTTCGAGCGAATGCAAATACCCGGCAGAATAACCCGCCAGACAGGACGCTTGAGAGCAGTGCCACACCGGTTGGCGCTACTAAACAAAAACCCGCGCGTTATCGGCCCCGCGTTCTATGAGGAACTACCCACTGACTTTAAAAATGAACCGACTGACGAAACATTTGGCCGCCGACTGAAAAACCTCTTGTTGGAAAATCCTTTGTACTCAGTAAACGAGTACAAAGATTTATGTAAAAAATTGTAAGCAATTATTAAGTTATTTTTATTCTACTTGGACATTTTTTATTGTGAATTTATTAAATTAATTTCTTTTACTATTATATATTATCTGGACATAAGTATTATGATCATTTTTTAGCATTTGACATGAGTTAATTTACCATTATGGTAATACTAATTATTTTTATTTTTTGACATAATATAACATTTTTCATTATTTCCTTGACATAAATGAATTTCTTTAATATACATACCTATATATTTTTGGTTTTTATACATACTCGTATCGACGATCATACTACGGATGTCCTTTTTTATAATATTGTAAAAACGTGTGCAATCTTGTAGTATGTGATAAATAAAACTAAACTAAACTAAACTAAACTGTAAGTCAGTTTTTTTCAAAAATCCTTTATTATTTGGAAAATTTAAAATTTTACACTTGAGAAAATCAAAGTAAGAAACGTCTATTTAATCTCTGACACTCGAAAAGGGGGTTAGTAGTTGGTACTGTAAAATCACAATATTTCTTCATCGATTTATTCTATCAACTGATGAACTTTATGGACGACCCTTTTACAAAGGCTGCCAAATGCCCTTATCTTTCAAACTTCTGAACAAACTATGCAGACATCCATTACTGTTGCTCCATTACTGTTGTGGGAAACCTGCCCATACTACGTCTTCCATAACATTTAAGTACTAGGAGAACAGAAATACTCACGAGTTGTGCGAGCGCAGCAGCTATCAGCGCTTTCTTCCTTCCCACTACATCCAACATCATGCCAGAAAGAGGCGTGGAGACCATAGCCCCGATGCTACTTAAAGATCCGAAGAGAGCCAGTTCGGTCTCTCCCATAGGCCTGTGCAGAGTCGTGTTGGAAGACCTGAATATATTCAGGGTAGAAGACGGCCAGGTGAAGAGGATTCCGACTACCATTGCGCTGTAGCATGCTAGGGGAAATTGTACAGGATAGCTTAGCAAATACTGAATTTGATGATCTGTCAATGGTATTGTCTGCCTAGTTTGGCGTCAGATGGCCGTGTGTAAGATTACCCCACGTATTTATTTATTTATTTTATTGTGTTACTTTTCCAAAGAAGTTTGTCTAGGACACGAAAAAGTAAACACACCAAAAACGACTGCTAAGCCTAAATAGTGTCTTGTAAAAAACTAGCTTTCCGCCGCGGCTCCGCCCACAGTTTTTCCTGTGGGAATGAGGCATTATCCCGCGGTAAAAGGTAGCCTATGTTACTCAGGGTGAATGTAGCTTTCTAATGGTAAAAGAATTATTGAAATCAGTTCAGTAGTTTTTGAGTTTATTCATTACAAACATACACACATACACACACACACACACACAAAAATACAAATCTTTCCTCTTTATAATATTAGTATGAGATATTCCACGTTTATGGTTTTAAGCCATGGTAGTTTAGATTGTAGATGCAGGCTTGTCTTTAACCCCCGACGAAAAAGAGGGGTATTATAAGTTTGTCTGTCTGTGGCATCGTAGGCTACGATAATAATAATAATCGTAGCTCCTAAACGGATGCGCCAACTATGTATGATCTAGTTTTTTTTTTATTTGCAAGGTGTCACAATCGGGTGTTTTTAGCTATGATCCAAGAAAATATCTTCAGCCATTTGAAGATTATCAGCTCTTTTCTAATTGTTAGAAGGAAGGAAGAAGTAACGGTTTTGTTATTATTATTAATTATTATAAATAATTTGTAATAAAAATACTTACCAATTAATGTGCATACAACTTGGTTAAAATAACCCATGTTTATGTAGTCACTTCACTAACTAAATTAATAAACTTATTATGGAATTATAAATATATATCTCATTTAAAAATTAATTTTACTTGTTGATGATAATCTATAACTGAGTATATAATAAATATATAAATACGTAAAAAGTATATAATAAATACTTATAAACATAAACCATCCATTGCCATTGAATAAAAAACTATATTTTTGTTTAATTCGAAGTGTAACAGGTACCTAGGTACGCGTAAACTTTCGCTCAAATTAGAGTAATCTTGAATACTGCCATACACCGACGATAATTTTGCAAAACGTAATTTCTTTACAGAAGAAGAATATTTTTTTTTAATTCTTTTTATGATCCAACAAATATAATTCTTAAAATGTTTACTCGGTTTAATCACAACAAACAGCGATAAGACGGCATAAACCATCAAGACGTTTATCACTAGGGTTTTTTCTTTCAATTTAATATTTTACTAGCTTTCCGCCGTGACCCGCCCGCGTTAACTATTTTTCCCGTGGGAATGAGGAATTTTCCCGCGGTAAAAGGTAGCCATTATTCTTTCCAAGGTCTATTCTATCTTTGCGCCAAATTTCCTCCGAATTGGTTCAGTAGTTTCCGAGCCTATTCGACTTATTCTTGATTTGATAGAAATATACCTTAGGAAAGAACATAGGCTACCTTTTACCGCGGAAAATTTCTTATTCCCACGGGAAAAACTGTTAACAAGGGCGGAGCCGCGGCAAAAAACTGGTATTTAGTAAAGAAAATTTTTGCTACATCGTCAAAAAAAATCTGATAAAATTATTCTATTAAAGCCTGACCAAAGAATTAAGAAACCTGCTCGGGGGGCGCCACGCGTATATTTTTTTATGTTTATGGCAACAATATTTTCCATTTCCAATTCCATTATAAAATTTGTTATATTGAAATTCCGCAATATGGCGAGGTTTCTTATTTCTTTGGTCCTGGCTTTATAATAATATGAGGTAACGCCGCGCGCCGTATATTCAACAAAGCTGGATGTATATATTTAGATAAGCATTTATAAAATCTTATTAGTGCGATATAAACGTCAGAACTGAGATCAACAGGTAATAATTGTAATCTTAGCAATGTAACCAACTACTTGATAAGAGAAGTTATCTTAACAATTAATAACAGTTTTGTAATTTCCTTAAAGCAAAACGTCATAGGCACTGTAACGGTACCAACCTGGGTCCCGTACAGATTTCACAAATATTTATAAAAATTACGTTATAATAATTACATGCTTATTAGTTGAAAGTCTTTATGAAGATATTTATATAATATAAATTGTTTCTGACTAGATTCTATCTTGAGACTTATAAATACAAAAGTATATAGTCAATTCTAATGTATTATCTTTGAGAATAATAAAACCAAATGATTGTTGTTCAACCTGACTGGACGGGCTTCTATGTGCTTAATTTATATGAGTAAATAATAGTTCATAATAACTTATCTTCAAGAGAATAAAATACTTGATGATATTATAGTCTGACTGAGGAAAAGCAATAGCACTCCTGTAGTAAGCATCCATACCATGCGGATTGGAACTTCTACCTACTTTCAGATTAAATAATCATTCAGTTTGTGCTAAAAGCAAAAAAACAAACTAATCTTCTTACCAGATCAAGTACATGGAGTTTGGCAGGATGGTAAATAGGAATCATTCTGGGCATTGTATAAATCTAAGCATTTAAAGGAAATAGATTTTATTATTTATTGAGAGCCTAACTAAAATTATACATAGTTAAGCCTGAATATATTAATTCAACAAGAACATGCTAAAGATACCTAAATGCTGGATCTTCGATAAACTTCTATATTAAAGTGGTTTATCCTTGCTTAAGACAAGAAGTCTAAAGTAATGCTTAGAAATAATTCTATGCAATAATCATTGAAATTTCACAATTTGTCTCAAGGAAAAGTCTAAAAGGATCGTTCCATAATGAATTACCTAACAAGTTAACTCTGTTATTCAGTCTTTTACAATATATTTAAAATATGAATTATAGATTCAAAGTAATACATTCTTACCCGACTACGGCGCAGCAAAAAAGGAGGGTTATGATTTTGACCGGTATGTATGTATGTATGTATGTATGTATGTGGTTATGTTCATCTGTTCCCTCATATCTCCAAAACTAGCAGTCGTATTTAAACAAATGGGGTGTCATTTGATGCGTCTTAATCGTCCGCTGGTTATAGGATATGTGGCGTCACACTAAATTTAATATGGCGCCCTCTACAGGACATAAAGTCGTGAACTAAAAAAATTTTTTTTTTAATTGGTACCGTGTGCGGTATCAAATTTGAGGGCTCAACTGGCACAGTTCAAATATATATAAATATCATTAGTTAGTGCTCGCGGTTTCGCTTGCGAGTATCGAAAAATTTAAAATAATTTATATAATCTTGACTCAGATGTGAGCCAGGTATGTCTTATCTCCACATGAGCTCGGAGTACTACCACCAAATGCTGAAGGTGGTAACAGCAATTCTGCTGGTTAAAACTCTCATTTTATATTGTTTCTGCTTGTTCATCTGTTTGTACGGGTTAATCTCCTAACTTATACTGTTGCACCGATTTAAATGAAACTTTGCATGGTGGTATCTTACATCCCCGGTCAACATTTTATTAGTCAGCTACAATTTGAGCCTGAAACAAAGACGATCGACTTAACCTTTTTGCAGATAGTCAAAAAGTCAAAACGAAATTTTCACATTACAGATTCACATACAATGTGCTCGATAAAAACAAATATATATTATATACGTCGTCTAGCTTAATAAAAAAAACAGTAAATATAAATATCTTTCAAATCGCCGACGTTACAAAACATTTGGCATGTATTTCACTAAGCCGTTTCCTACCTGGAGGAGCCCGAACTTGGTATGTACAGAAGCCAGCACATGCGGTTGGACATTCGCACAACGAAATTCACCCGCTAAGGAATACGGGCGCTCCGAAGGTCGACATGTCCAGCCGCATATGTTGGCTACTGTACAATAAGTACCTACAATGACCTACATATTGAAAACATTTCATGCATTTTTATAAGTAAGTGTATAGAGTGCCGCAAACGGCTTTGCATCGCGATCTGTTTGGGAACCGAAAAGTTTTACGGTAAAATAGTGACGCCGTTTAATAAGCCGTAAAGTGTCCGCACGGCAAAATAACGCGACCGTTTAAAGAGCCGTAAGGTTTTTTTTATCATCCTTTGTCTAATCAACAAATCCGGTCAACAAAATACAAAGCCAACGGGCTAATGTTAATACATTTTGAGTAAATTGACACTAAAAATCTGAATTTCTGGCGGTCGCCGGCCCCTGCCGCGGCACGCTCGCTCCGCTCGCTCGGCTCCCTCCGCTCGCTCGGCTCCCTCCGCTCGCTCGGCTCCCTCCGCTCTGTTATTGACATCAGTTTAACCTAACCTAACCAACCGATTTGTTTCTGGGTAGAAAAATATTTTGATAAATCCCCCGCTTATGAGGGGCTTCGCCCCCCATCCCCCCCTTCGGTTAACGCCCTGACTCTATACACTCCCTCCGCTCTGTCATTGACATCAGTCTAACCTAACCTAACCAACCGATTTGTTTCTGGGTAGAAAAATATTTCGATGAAGCGGGGAGCTTCGCCCCCCGTCCCCCGCTTCGGTTAACGCCCTGACTCTATACACTCCCTCCGCTCTGTTATTGACATCAGTCTAACCTAACCTAACCAACCGATTTGTTTCTGGGTAGAAAGATATTTTGATTAAGCGGGGGGCTGCACCCCCCGAACCCCCCCTTGTGAAGGGAGCTTCGCCCCCCGTCCCCCGCTTCGGTTAACGCCCTGACTCTATACACTCCCTCCGCTCTGTTATTAACATCTGTCTAACCTAACCTAACTAACCGATTTGTTTCTGGGTAGAAAAATATTTTGATTAATCGGGGGGCTGCGCCCCCCGAACCCCCCCTTCAGGTGGGAGCTTCGCCCCCCGTCCCCCGCTTCGGTTAACGCCCTGACTCTATACACTCCCTCCGCTCTGTTATTGACATCAGTCTAACCTAACCTAACCAACCGATTTGTTTCTGGGTAGAAAGATATTTTGATTAAGCGGGGGGCTGCGCCCCCCGAACCCCCCCTTGAGAAGGGGGCTTCGCCCCCCCTCCCCGGCTTCGGTTAACGCCCTGCCTGACTCTATACACTCCCTCCGCTCTGTTATTGACATCAGTCTAACCTAACCTAACCAACCGATTTGTTTCTGGGTAGAGAAATATTTTGATTAAGCGGGGGGCTGCGCCCCCCCAACCCCCCCTTAAAGAGGGGGCTTCGCCCCCCGTCCCCCGCTTCGGTTAACGCCCTGACTCGATACACTCCCTCCGCTCTGTTATTGACATCTGTCTAACCTAACCTAACCAACCGATTTGTTTCTGGGTAGAAAAATATTTCGATGAAGCGGGGGACTGCGCCCCCCGAACCCCCCCTTGTGGGGGACTACCCCCCTCCCTCGCTTTGGTTAACGCCCTGACCTGTATTTTCATAGCCAGTGACCTATAGGGATCAGTGACCTTTGAGGTCTGTGTCGTTTTGGAGGTCGATGACCTTTTAAAGAAGCGAGTTATTTAAAATAATGTACTAGTGTGCCGTAAGCTTACGGCATCATAACCAATTGTTTTATGTTACTTACCGCTTGCGGCACTCTATACACTTTCTTTTTATAAAACAGATGACGGAAATCATGCGCTTTATTCTAGGAATGGCTTATGGAGCCCTCTTATTAGAAACAACACACAATAGGTACCACTACCGGAAAACAAATTTTTTTTTCATGTCCCACAAAATAATGACGACATAACTGTCCCCCTATGGGAATATTTTTGGGAACTGCCGGTCAAAATGATTGTTTGGACCTAAACCTGTGTACCAAACGACTATCCTGTACATCGATTTGCGTTTTTTTAGCGTTAAGCTACGCACAGAACGGACCTGAAAAGTAATTATTATAACCCCAAAATTATTTAAATAAAAATAAGTTCAAAAACTAAAACCCGACTACTGATAATTCGAGCTCTAAAAAGTAAGAAACAAGAAAATATTTTCATCAGGAATCATTATGCACAAATTATTCAATATTTTATCTTTCATGTAATAAAAATGTTTTACGTAGGTAAAGGGAATATTTCAATGTACTTATAACTTATTCGTAGTGATGTTCAGTCAGAGGATAGCCGTGGTCGTATGCCATTTTGATATGAAATTTATTAATGGTCTACTATTCAAATAGAATCTATTGTTCAATCATCATCATTATTTCAGCCGAAAGACGACCACTGCTGGACAAAGGCCCCAAAGACCGAATGCTAATATAATTTAAATTATAATCTATTGTTTAATTAAGGCAAAATGGCATACGACCACGGCTATCCTCTGACTGAACATCACTACGAATAAGTTATAAGTACATTGAAATATTCCCTTTACCTACGTAAAACATTTTTATTACATGAAAGATAAAATATTGAATAATTTGTGCATAATGATTCCTGATGAAAATATTTTCTTGTTTCTTACTTTTTAGAGCTCGAATTATCAGTAGTCGGGTTTTAGTTTTTGAACTTATTTTTCTAAATAAAAGTAGGATATTAGCAGAGAGAAGTTATCTCCACTAGTCTAGGTAAAGTTTCTACAATTTGACGATAGATGGCGTACATGGGCATACAAATATTCACTACCGTATTCTTGTTTCGAACAGGAAGTAATTTTCGTCAACTATAGTTATATTTAATAGTAAATAAACATTTAATTAGACATAAATATTATAAAATCATGCCGAAATTATTTAATTTATTTTATGTAATTTTATTATTAATTTATAATTATTATGTACTTATTATGATCATTTTATTTAGTGGGCAAGCAAGCAATAAAATACAAAGGTATTCGAATTTCAAAAAAAGGACGCTTACTTGTTTCTTGAAGAATACCTAGTTTGAAAAAGTAAATTTTTCATAATTAAAATCAGAGAATAATTTTCATCAACAGTTTAGAACTCTATTCGGTTAGGAGACCTAGGTATCATATCATCCGACGTTTGTGTGGTTATCGCGCCGGGCGCTTGCAGTGCAGTCAACGAGAATCTACAACGCAGAATAAAGCTAAGTAGTGATTTTGGTCTACCTTGATAACCTTCCTTTCTATTTCTTCCAAGTATTTATTCTATATACCTAATTTAGTTTATTTCTCCAAATATCCTCTCTCTCACTATTTTCTATCATCTTTATAAAATGTGTATTTTCTACAGGACATGAAGACTGCTCTTGAGTGCACTCAAGTAGGTATAATGACCAACTCACAACTTACTTGGTATTTTATTTTGTATACTTACATTATATTATTTATTGTTCATCCCTCTCTACTCTGGTAAATCAATGGTAGCTCCGAAATCATATCTACTTCATTTCAAATTACAGGTGGTAACTCCTGTATTCCTAGGAATAGTAAACTAAGATGAGCTGAAGGAGGAACAGCAGGAAAGCAGTGGAAGCAGCCTTCCAGACGCTCCAACTGATGCATTTTCTCCGGATGCCGGGTATGATTTATAAATTTCATTTCAACTTACAAATACAGAGTACCTACCTATTTTCTTGCTTGCGAACCACCAATTCAACAACTAGATATTTCAAAAAATATATTTAATTTCATTATCCATAATAAGTTTTCATAATCAAGTAAATTTATCATATTAATTTTCCTTTACTCAATACAGTTTTCATTTACTTATTATCTCTTTCAAGCTGAATTTACTTATGTACCTACTTATTTACTTTATATTCTTTACCCTTTATACTTACCAATTTTCATACATTTTATTCATCTCCGGGGAGCTTATAAGTCATTGCGTTTAATACAGGGTTATCTATTTAGCTAGGTCTAACAAAATTCTCACTAAAAGATTCGGGGTTACTCGTATGCGGTTCATAAGGTAGAGTCCTTTCCACTTTCGTTTCACTGGCCATGATCGTCTAGCAGTTTCAATAATATTTTAGTTAGAATTATATTTAGGGGGGGGGGGGTTACAATTTGGTGATGCCGTAGACCAGGATCTTATCTGTTAGCTTATTAGAATCTTATTAGTTCAATATCAATTTTGTTTCTTTTTCTGACTTATTGACATTATTTTTATTCTGAGGTATTTGAGTTTAATCTATCTATTATGAAACTTTCATATAATTTACATAGAATCACTTTTGTGTACATAGAAAGATTTTAATTAGTTTACTTTGAAATTTAATTTCTTGCAAAAGATATAGCTTTTTAGCTTACTACAGATTTATAAAAGCAGATACAAATGAAACAAAACACTGCTTACTTACCAGTTTTAATTAATTTAGGTACCTATATTAAAATTATAGGTATAACTAACTAAAGGCACATTTATAAAGGTCAACAAATTCACTTTTTACATAATTTGTTTGATTTTCACTTCACTTTTAAACAAATAGATACACTGTCTTCATAAATTTTGATTGAAGTCCAGGTCAGAGTCAGCCTTGGGGTTCATGGACTCTGTTAGTTGAATTTGATAAGGGACAAACTATCTTCTTGTTCAGTTTCATTGTTTTTTCCTCTTGGTTTATCTGAAAAATAAGGTTAAAAGAATATTAATACTTAGTTAGTAGCATAGTAAAGTGATGGGGATTATCTGAAAGCTTCAGTTTATATCTAAAACAAGAGAAACAGAAGGTTTTTACTTGAAACTTCTATGTCGGTTCATATCAGTTTTCCAATGTAAACTTTTTAAGGTTATTGAAACTTTGAACGAGTGATTTCTTAATAGAAAACGTAGTTCTGCATTTTGTTATTATTATTTAAATAAACTCACCTTCTTAAATGTGGCGAAATTGTGGATTTTCTTTGTAGGTATCAAATCTAAACAAACAAATTACTTTTTTTTTGCTTTCATTCAATTTTTCTAAAGGGAAAGGAAAGGCAAAAGTACTGAGTCATACAACCTGAACGTTAATAATTTACCAAAAACTTTATTGTTTAGAAAAGTAAATAAAATTAAAAATAATTAACGCGAATAATTAGGAAACGTAGTAAAATAAGTAAAATAAAAGTAAAATAATCGGATTAGTTATAAGGAAAGTGACTGTACGGTCACAATTTGCTGTTCGTGAAATGGAAAGTGAGAATTTTGTTATAGGGTACGTGTTAAGTATCTTTTATTCAGGAATTTAAATTAATGGGGGTTGATATTTAGAAAAAAAAGGATTACTGGTTATTCTTTTACTACTACTTAGCTTGTGAGGTTCGAGGTTGACTTGCTTCGCGGGTCTGGGTGTCGGAATCATTGAGCTGCCAGGGACTGGTCCCGGCCACCATAAGAGCGGAGTAACGTGCTTTCCGAAGCACGGAGTCAACTTTCTTTTCGGACGTTCGGATGATTAGGCCTGTGGAGTCTTAGCCATACGGGAAAAGGTTTCGCATAGTGTTATTTGATTTTGTTCGCGGGATTCGAACTCGGAACCTCTATAGCGTGATGCGAGTATTTGACAATTCGACCACGGAGACTGTTACGGGTTGTTGATATAGGATAAAGTATTGAGAAGCGAGTTAGATTGCGGATTGTACTGCGGTTTTCTTAATTAAGAGATGGGGGGTTGTAGAATTATAATAAGTGCAAAATTGCTCTCTAATGACAAACATCCATTTTTCATCTCATTTAGACGGTATACTTCACCAAACCTTTTATGTATGTATCATTAGTAGTGAATGTTTTTATGCAATTACGGAAATACATAATAATAAAAATTAAGTACATACTTAGGTACAAATGAATAAAGGGAAAATAATCTAGGTAAAATAAAATATAATTTTAACGGATCAATTAATTCATTTTAATATTAGGTAATAAAAAAAAAACGGACGAAGCGTCGGTGGCCAAGTGGCTGGGGTCGTTGGCTTCTGTTAGGAGGATCGCGGATTCGAACTTCGGAGAAAATTATTTGCATTTGTATTCGGAACCTACCTAGTACCACCTACCAATGTGTTTTCGATTTTCGAATTTATAAGTATGTATGTTTGTTTGACGCTTTTACTGTGAAGGAAAACATTGTGGGAAAACTTGTGCGTGTCTGTGGGGTAATTCAGGGGTTGTAAAGAATATTTGAATTGTATTGTATTGTTGTGTAATTGTGTGTGAGGTTGATCAACTCGCACTGGACTGGGAACTGTTCGCTCTGATTTCGGGACAGGTTTTTAACTCCCTCGGTGAGGACGTATATCAGCAGACAATGATGAACGAAAAACAAATAGCGTATTTTATATAAAGAGATTTGGGTAATTATTAGTAATCGTGATTCGGTACAAGGACATTCTGAGCAAGCTAATTTTTGATTAAAAATCTTAGTCATTCTCGCATTTATAATATTTTTATAGTGACTCTGTCTGTCTGTTACGCTTTCTCGCCGGAACGGCTGAACAGATTTTGATGAAATTTGGTATGGAGATAGAATAGACCTTGGAGTAGAAAGTCGAAAACCAACGGGGACGAGCAGCTAGGTACTAATAAAACCAAATACATAGACACACGAAATAAAAATAAATAGGTTTGGATGAAACAAACTTTAACAATTTTGAGTCATCATAACGGGGGGTTGATTAATAAATAATGAATAATGTTCTTACAATTTGAATTCAATAATTTTTATCTGACTGCAAAGGAAGGGTTAAGTTTTTCACGCGAATCTGTGTATGTTTGTATGTATGTATGTGGTATTCCTTATACCCTCAAATTATCCAGACGGCTGGACGGATTTTAAAGAATGAGATGTCTATCGGTTCGTCTGAACTGTGTGACGGTTATAGGCTAGATTTTTATTGTGGATTTATTTGAGTAGAAAAAAAAAAATTAAATGTACCTACTAGATACACGTTGAGAACTATTTAAAGAATTAATAAAATGGGGGTTGATTGTTTTAGCTTTTGACAATCTAAATATTATCTGATTTATATAATCTTTAACATAGAAATTCGAAAGATTTGTTTTGATATTACAATATAATTTGTAGTCGCTCTACGAGTTAGCTTAATGAATTTGAAAAACTAGAAGAGTTTGATTATGATTTTTGACTTAAAAATAATAGCAAGTAATAATTTTGTTACGTTTACATTTGATTATGGATATATTCGTAAAGTACATTATATTTATTCTGTGAGTGCGACTAGTACATTATATTTATTCTGTGGAGATAATGAACTTGCAAAATACACCTGTTAAAGTGAGGCGGTAATTTTAAAAGTTAACAATCGATTTTTAAAACTAATAAGTAGGTTAATAATAATTTGAATTCGTGAACGAGAGGAAATATTTTTGTAACATTACAGTCAATATTTGTTTGTTGTGATCTGTTTGGCATTCAGAAACAAAAGGGGAGTGAAGTTTGGTTGAAATAAAATAATTAAATATTCTTACAAGTGTTGAGCGGGCTAATGTTCTCTAATTATGCTATCTGTCATGTAAATAATTGTAGATATAATTGTATTTCAATTTTCGTTGTGAGAAGCTAGTGCTTTGGAGCAATCGCGAGAAAGTGAGAAGGGGAAGGAAAATTAGAGCAAAGAAAGGTTTGAAAAGCTAGTAGCATGGTAGATTAGGCATTGGTGGAAAGATTTATGATAGTTTGACTAAAGCCACTTATCATGAACCTTACTACTAAAATTTGGCTTGTAGACTAGCTTTAGAATGATGGGTTGCAACAAGGCAATAGTTGTTCGAACAATGATGTGAATTTATTGACTTTTACCCTCATTACACAATATATATCCATGCGAGAATCCAGTTTAGTCTCGTACTAAATGGATGCACAAGCAAGTTATTTATTGGTTCGTTGGTGTTAGGTTAATTATTAGACATTGAGTATTCTATTTACTCTGGTGTCTGGAAGGAGTGTTTTATACCCCCAATAAATAACTTCATACTCTACTAGTAATAACACAGATATAAATTCGGCAACTATACATGCTCCAAAAAACTGATAAATTCTGATGTTGTCGCAAGTTATGAACTAGGATATTTGATCATGGGATAATTATCTTGGTGACCTTGTGGGGGTTTCTTGATTTTTGCAGGGGATGTGTTGCTGTTCTCATAGTAAATGAAAAATTGATTTGCTTAGAGTTTGGCAACACATAGCTACTAGAGCTGACGGACTCACAACCCGATTTCCTTGTAGGGCAAGAATTAGGATTCTCTGCGGCCTTGATTTTTATGTTATTTTCTTTGTCAGTGGTTCATAATATTGCCTCCACTTAGCATTTATTTGTCTTTTGGTATAAATACACACTACACCAAAAAAATTACATTATATATTTGGGTTAAATGTTAATAAATTTTAGTTCATTAATTTATAGTAAATTTTTATATAGTATATAATTTGTGAAATGAATCTTTGTAATAGGGGAAAATTAGCTCCGTTTAACACTTAAATCTCTGCGCAAATTTTGGGGGTTGACTGTAACGGTACCAACCTGGGTCCCGTACAGATTTCACAAATATTTTATAAAAATTACGTTATAATAATTACATGCTTATTAGTTGAAAGTCTTTATGAAGATATTTATATAATATAAATTGTTTCTGACTAGATTCTATCTTGAGACTTATAAATACAAAAGTATATAGTCAATTCTAATGTATTATCTTTGAGAATAATAAAACCAAATGATTGTTGTTCAACCTGACTGGACGGGCTTCTATGTGCTTAATTTATATGAGTAAATAATAGTTCATAATAACTTATCTTCAAGAGAATAAAATACTTGATGATATTATAGTCTGACTGAGGAAAAGCAATAGCACTCCTGTAGTAAGCATCCATACCATGCGGATTGGAACTTCTACCTACTTTCAGATTAAATAATCATTCAGTTTGTGCTAAAAGCAAAAAAACAAACTAATCTTCTTACCAGATCAAGTACATGGAGTTTGGCAGGATGGTAAATAGGAATCATTCTGGGCATTGTATAAATCTAAGCATTTAAAGGAAATAGATTTTATTATTTATTGAGAGCCTAACTAAAATTATACATAGTTAAGCCTGAATATATTAATTCAACAAGAACATGCTAAAGATACCTAAATGCTGGATCTTCGATAAACTTCTATATTAAAGTGGTTTATCCTTGCTTAAGACAAGAAGTCTAAAGTAATGCTTAGAAATAATTCTATGCAATAATCATTGAAATTTCACAATTTGTCTCAAGGAAAAGTCTAAAAGGATCGTTCCATAATGAATTACCTAACAAGTTAACTCTGTTATTCAGTCTTTTACAATATAATTAAAATATGAATTATAGATTCAAAGTAATACATTCAATTTTCTAAATAAAAGTAGGATATTAGCAGAGAGAAGTTATCTCCACTAGTCTAGGTAAAGTTTCTACAATTTGACGATAGATGGCGTACATGGGCATACAAATATTCACTACCGTATTCTTGTTTCGAACAGGAAGTAATTTTCGTCAACTATAGTTATATTTAATAGTAAATAAACATTTAATTAGACATAAATATTATAAAATCATGCCGAAATTATTTAATTTATTTTATGTAATTTTATTATTAATTTATAATTATTATGTACTTATTATGATCATTTTATTTAGTGGGCAAGCAATAAAATACAAAGGTATTCGAATTTCAAAAAAAGGACGCTTACTTGTTTCTTGAAGAATACCTAGTTTGAAAAAGTAAATTTTTCATAATTAAAATCAGAGAATAATTTTCATCAACAGTTTAGAACTCTATTCGGTTAGGAGACCTAGGTATCATATCATCCGACGTTTGTGTGGTTATCGCGCCGGGCGCTTGCAGTGCAGTCAACGAGAATCTACAACGCAGAATAAAGCTAAGTAGTGATTTTGGTCTACCTTGATAACCTTCCTTTCTATTTCTTCCAAGTATTTATTCTATATACCTAATTTAGTTTATTTCTCCAAATATCCTCTCTCTCACTATTTTCTATCATCTTTATAAAATGTGTATTTTCTACAGGACATGAAGACTGCTCTTGAGTGCACTCAAGTAGGTATAATGACCAACTCACAACTTACTTGGTATTTTATTTTGTATACTTACATTATATTATTTATTGTTCATCCCTCTCTACTCTGGTAAATCAATGGTAGGTAGCTCCGAAATCATATCTACTTCATTTCAAATTACAGGTGGTAACTCCTGTATTCCTAGGAATAGTAAACTAAGATGAGCTGAAGGAGGAACAGCAGGAAAGCAGTGGAAGCAGCCTTCCAGACGCTCCAACTGATGCATTTTCTCCAGATGCCGGGTATGATTTATAAATTTCATTTCAACTTACAAATACAGAGTACCTACCTATTTTCTTGCTTGCGAACCACCAATTCAACAACTAGATATTTCAAAAAATATATTTAATTTCATTATCCATAATAAGTTTTCATAATCAAGTAAATTTATCATATTAATTTTCCTTTACTCAATACAGTTTTCATTTACTTATTATCTCTTTCAAGCTGAATTTACTTATGTACCTACTTATTTACTTTATATTCTTTACCCTTTATACTTACCAATTTTCATACATTTTATTCATCTCCGGGGAGCTTATAAGTCATTGCGTTTAATACAGGGTTATCTATTTAGCTAGGTCTAACAAAATTCTCACTAAAAGATTCGGGGTTACTCGTATGCGGTTCATAAGGTAGAGTCCTTTCCACTTTCGTTTCACTGGCCATGATCGTCTAGCAGTTTCAATAATATTTTAGTTAGAATTATTTTTAGGGGGGGGGGGGGTTACAGCACTATAAAGTGACATAGAATGAGGGATTTAATCAAAGAAATGGATTGTTTGACGACTAAAAGAGCAAAAACACTCCTCGCCATATTGTAGAAATTCAACTAGTTTTTTACCTTTTTTCAAAATTTTAGGTCCAGTTGTTTCGGAGATACCGGACTTCAAACTTAGATTTTACGCGTAATTTAGTAGGAATTTAAAAACATCCCGACTAAATTAAGCTGAATTTGACAGCTGTGCTGCTTATTTTAAATATCATTCATTCAAATTTAAATTCATTTATCTCCCCATCCTTTTCGATTCTCATTATGAATGAAAGAGACCAACGAACTTAAATTTAGATATTTTAGCGGCCACGCTGAATTGAGTCCACTGTATAGTAAGTAAAACTTTTTGTTTTCTAAGACCAATTTACCACCCAAATGTGGCGTCCATGTTTTAACAAATCCGTTTGGGTCACAGATTTTACATACGTGCACCAAATTTGAACTATATCAGTCCAGTTGCTTCCGCTGATGATGAAGAACTTCGTTTGTACGGAACCAGCTTCAGGCGAGTTTAACTCGCACTTGACCGGTTTTTTTTCTAATTCGTATTCGAGGAGAGGTGGTTTTTAAAATGAAACAAAATATTTTCTGAAAAAAAACAATTATATTAAATTGTTCAATTAAGTCTTTGAAATTAACTTAAATAAATGCATAGTCCAGATGTTTGTGCACCCGATAAAAATAATATAAACTAATACTTCTTGCTCTTGTTTGTTTTTGTGCTAATCCCCTTCATTATTATCCCCTAGGTAAATCATTTTTCAACAAATCGTTTTCTTTTCCTTATGGGTCAACTTTAATGGTGAGTATCTGCCAGAATATCACCCATATCGGGAAAAGTACCGTTGTCACCAAGCTGAATAGCCAGTTTCCATAAACCTGAAAAAAGAAAACGAGTGATTCGTGATTTTTATCATCATCATCTCAGCCTGTAGACGTCCACTGCTGGACAAAGGCCTCCCCCTGTGATCTCCACGACGATCGGTCCTGCTTGGCCCGCATCCAGCGGCTTCCCGCGACCCTCACCAGATCGTCGGTCCACCTGGTGGGGGCCTGCCCACACTACGTCTTCCACTCAATGTCGACGGATCAGAGCCGCCATCACTGGTTGGTCACTCCATACACAAAACGCGTTTTGACAAGCTACTTCTTTTTGAATAACTACTGAATATCAACTACAAGTCAATGGCGCTAGGCGCTATGTAAAACACCCCCTCCACCACCGGCGGAGTCCCGCGGCGCCTGCGGGGTGCGGGGCGTGGGGCGCTATATCGGGCGGGAAACCCATTTTGGCGCAGGGGGGCGTCCTTTCTGTACGGGTTAGTACTATTATTTTCTTCTGTGCCGCCATCAAGAGTAGCCTCTCAGGACCAATCATTGTGGAAATATTTAGGGAGATTAAGGCCAGAAGTGGAACTATATGCTATAAAACGTGTTAAAGAAATAACGTTAAACCTCTCGTGTGATAACACAGCTCATGAAACTGGACAACTTTTGTTCTGCAAGTTTTTTGAAATCGCAATATACTTTTCATACAAATTGGCTTGGCCAGCTGATCAATTTGTATGAAAAAAAAAATTATGTAATTGAGAATTCAGAAAACTTCCAGAACAAAAGTTGTTCAGTTTCATGACCCGTGAGGTATTGCGTTATTTAATTTAATTCACCATAAATAGTAAAAGACAGAATGCTAACATTCAAAACAAAGTACCAGGCGCTCAGAAACCAAAAGAGATGTACTCACCAGCGAGTCAACGACAGAGAACATGATAGCTTGTATAGCTGCGTCCCTCCCTCGCACCACAGTGGCGGGCCAAGCCTCTTCAGGTACTAAAACTTTACTATACGCTATCATGGATAAAGTAACGATGCTTAGCGGGTGTAGAAGAATGCATAGCATGCGCTTCAAAAATAGGAAGATGGAGGAAAGCCTGAAAAAAAAAGATACATCAATAACTATCTATTTAATAAAACTGTAGTGGTCAAATGTCTGTACGAGTACATAGAAAAAAGAGACGAAATCTGAGTCAGGAGGATGTACGAAGTGAAATAGAACATATCCAGACAATTTTTTTTTGTCTGTTTGTACGGGCTAATCTCCGAAACTATTGGACCGATTTGAATGAAATTTTGCATGGTGGATCTTTACACCTCTGGTCATCATCTTGGATACTTTTAATCCCGGAAAATTAAAGAGTTCCTGTGGTACAGTAAAAAATTACTACGGAAAAGTCGAAAAACAACGCGGGCGTAGCCGCGGGCAGACAGCTTGTTGAAAATAAAACTTGAATGTGTTGTTTCATATTAATCCGGACAAAAAGTCATTGACGCCTGCATACAATGCGCACAATTTTTTCAAACGATACGATAAAACTATAGGAAATAATCGCAAAATACGTAATTTGGCATACCGTAGTAGAAGGCGGGGTGAGCGTGTGACCTTGCCAGACATTTTGGCGTTACATTATTTTGAACTGAATTGATCTTATATCCGGATTTATATGAAACAGACCATAGATAAACTTAATAACAAACAATCAGACGAATAATGCGCTATCTATTTGAAGTGTTCCGTTATTTAAAAATGAAAAATGGATTCTATTTAAAATCACTCGTGTGTCTCTTTGTCTGTCTGTCAGCACCAATTACCTCCGAAACTACTGGCCCGACTGAGTTAAAATTTCGTACACATGTAAATAAAGACAGACATGTAATATTAAACGATGGATTTTATATAAGGCCACTTTTGAGAGGTAAATTAGACTTAGAAAAAAAAGTTTTGCCTACATCGTGTGGCATATCCATAATTATCAAAAGAATATTTTTTAATAACGACTCTTCGGTGAATCGTTTCGGAGTTTCGGAGAAATCTGCCAAAAATATACCATTCCCTCAGCTTATCTCTGAAACTATATACATTAGAAAAGCTAATCAACATTTAAAAATAAAATCACTAACCTGCCTCCTCCCCCTCTAACCACAACATTGACTACCAGGGCTAAAGGAGCGTAAAGAGCTGCCAAGACCAGCCCCAATGGGAAATTATGCATTCCCACTGTGAGACATGTCGTCGCCAACTCTATGAGCGCTAGTATGTTAACTAGCGCCATCTCTTGACGATTCATGCGACCCGCGCGCAGCAACCGAGGCAAGAATGGAGATAATATTACTAGGAGCACAGAAATTGTTATCAATCCGTAGTAGATCGATACTTCTGGATGGACGGTGAAGTAGGTGTGACCTGGAAAGAATACAATCGAATTTAATTTATTGGACACAAAAAATAGAAATAGTCTTTAAATTGGACGGTGAAAATTGGTACAGCACTGAGGGATGAAGGTTTGTTCGGAAATTCTTCATTTAGCGAAGACGAAACATTTAAAATTTTGTTTTTATATTGTGTTTGCTAAGCAACGTATAATTTGATTTTTTTAACCGACTTCAAAAAAGGAGGATCACAATTCGACACGTGTGTTTTATTTCTTGTGTGTTTTTACACAGAGGTATATAAGGCTAAAGAGTGACATAGGCTACTTTTTCAGGCTGGTAAACATATCATTCCTATAAAGAAAGTACTACACAAATGTATTATACTAAAAAGTCTTACCTATATGAGTCAATAACGGCAAAGAATTCATTACAGCATATCCTACCAAGTGCACCAACAAATAATTCCCTCCAATATTAACCACACTCATGCTCATGCTCGCCTGCTCTGACTTCTTAGTTTTCTTATGCCCTGTCTCATTCTTCGGCGAATGCTCTTCGATCTTATCACCTTGTTCTTTAGATTCAGATTGTTTACGCCGTCTTAACGTCGAATCTTCATCAGTTTTATGTACAACCTCTTCAGTATCATTATCGCCTGGTACATCGGATTCCGAATCTTTCTTCTTGCGTTTCGATTTCTTTGTTTTCTCTTCGGTTTTATATTCTTCGTCGTTGTCTTGTAAGGTCACCCACGTGGTTAGGACTCTAATCAACATGGCGGCGCAGATTAGACATAGTGATGGCATGTATTGACCTGAAATATGGTAATTATTCGAAATAACACTTGACAAGAAAATAAAAAACCTGTTCTTTTTTAGTTTTTGTTGCAAACAATTTGCTATAAAATCAGTTCAATTGAATTTACACAATATGGCGAAGTTTTTTATTTTTCTAGTCGGGCTTTTAATAAACAAGTACGTCAGATTTTATCTTAGAGAAACGATGTATATAAATAAAAAACGCGATTGAATCCAGGGTTCATGTGGACATTATATTGGCCGTCCATGCGTACTAGTATGTAGCAGGTAGCTAGTAGTATAGCGGGCAGCGTCCGAGGAAAGTTAATTTCTTAGAGAATAAATATACATAGAGCACGCGCATCGCTCCGCTGCCTTTATGTCAAGCGTAAGCAAATTTTGTATGGGCGGTGAAATTAATAAAAAAATTCTTTTTGGATTTGTTCCTCAAGTCATGTCTGCAACTTATGTATTGTAAGTATTGCATGTGCAGTGTAAGTATATAATAAAATGTTTCAAAATGTTCTCCTATTAAATTTCCATCTAAAAAAAATAAGAACGCGCTGAAGATATTCGGACTGTTCATATCCGTGCTTACGGTTCATACTCGATTAGACGTACTCTATACCTCTCAGAAATTTTTCTATTTATACCCTAAGGTTAATTTGAATATTTGACAAGTAAAGTACTGAGGGGGGAAATTCACCTATAGAAATGAACCTATTAGTGTCTGCGAGTAGGTAGAAGAAATAGCTCTGATGGAATCTCTCAAGAAGATTGTTGAGGCTTCTAAGGATGCTTTCTAGAGCCACGCCGAGGCGGTAGAAGTTGCATGGAGATAGGGCGTTCACCTGAAACAATTAACAATAGGCCCGATTCTACATATTACGCTCTAACTTAAGTTTAAACGTCATGTCTTTTTCGTATTCTTAAAAACAAATAGGGACAGGTTATTGTCAACTTAAATTTAGAGACGTCAAACATCGATTTTACGTGTAGTTCGCACTAATTTAGCAGGCATTTATAAACATTCCGACAAAATTAAGCTGAATTTGACAGCTGCGCTGCTTATATGAAATATCATTCATTCAAAATTAAATTTATTCATCTCCCATCCTTTTCGATTCCCATATCAATCAAAGAAACCAACAACGTAAATTTAGAGATTTTAGCGGCCACGCCAGAATTGAGCACAATATTTTACCATCTTAATTTTTTTATCTGGTTAAATCTTGTAACAGAATTTTTATGGGGATGCTTCCTGCAACGGTAAAGAAAAATATCGTGAGGAAACCCGCACACATCTGCGGAGTAGTTCAAAGGTTGTGCGAAGTTGACTAACCCGCACTGGGTCAGCGTGGTCGGCTCAATCCCACGGTAGAGTCAAAGGCTTACTACGTAAGAAGCGGCAGTCTCGAGAAGCTGTCAAACGCGACATAGCAGAGCAATAGTAGTTCTGTCAATATGTCGCGTTTCACAGCTTCTCGAGCCTATCGCTTCTTACGTAGTAAGAGTGAGGCCACACGAGCGTAATTTTGTGAGTCGTGAGCGGCAGAAATTCGGTCGCGTAAATTCTGCCGCGTTCGGTTTCATACAAAACCCCTGTTTCATTCACACGGACTCAAATTTTCAGTCGTCTGCCGGCTCACACACGTTATGACCGGCAGAATTCTGCCGGTCGGGTGGAGCGGGCAGAGGGGGGCGAGGGAATAGACTAGTGTTGCCAATATCGATAGTTGGTTTATCGATGGTTTGGGTTTAGTTTTTTTTTTAGTTTATACGAAATCTCGTGGTAGATACAGAAATTTTTTGTTTCTGGTCCGATTGCTTCAAAAATCGATATCTGGGGTCCCCAGTGGACTCCAATGACGAATCTGACATGTGATTTGCAAAAAATGGCCGCCATTTTGAACTTTTTTGTTTCTGGTCAGATTGCTTCCAAAATCGATATCTGGGGTCCCCAGTGGACTCCAATGACGAATCTGACATCTGATTTGCAAAAAATGGCCGCCATTTTGAACTTTTTTGTTTCTGGTCCGATTGCTTCCAAAATCGATATCTGGGGTCCCCAGTGGACTCCAATGACAAATCTGAGATCTGAATTGCAAAAAATGGCCGCCATTTTGAACTTTTCTGTTTCTGGTCCGATTGCTTCCAAAATTGATATCTGGGGTCCCCAGTGGACTCCGATTACGAATCTGACATCAGAATTGGAAAAAATGGCCGCCATTTTGAACTTTTCTGTTTCTGGTCCCATTGCTTCCAAAATCGATATCTGGGGTCCCCAGTAGACTCAGATGACGAATCTGACATCAGAATTGCAAAAAATGGCCGCCATTTTGAACTTTTTTGTTTCTGGTCCGATTGCTTCCAAAATCGATATCTGGGGTTCCCAGTGGACTCCGATGACGAATCTGACATCAAAATTGGAAAAAAATGGCCGCCATTTTGATCTTTTTTGTTTCTGGTCCGATTGCTTCCAAAATCGATATCTGGGGTCCCCAGTGGACTCCAATGATGAATCAGACATCAAAATTGGAAAAAATGGCCGCCATTTTGAACTTTTTTGTTTCTGGTCCGATTGCTTCCAAAATCGATATCTGGGGTCCCCAGTGAACTCCGATAACGAATCTGACATCAAAATTGGATAAAATGGCCGCCATTTTGAACTTTTCTGTTTCTGGTCCGATTGCTTTCAAAATCGATATCTGGGGTCCCCAGTGGACTTCGATGACGAATCTGACATCAAAATTGGAAAAAATGGCCGCCATTTTGAACTTTTCTGTTTCTGGTCCGATTGCTTCCAAAATCGATATATGGGGTCCCCAGTAGACTTCGATGACGAATCTGACATGAGAATTGCAAAAAATGGCCGCCATTTTGAACTTTTTTGTTTCTGGTCCGATTGCTTCCAAAATAGATATCTGGGGTCCCCAGTGGACTCCGATGACGAATCTGACATAAAAATTGGAAAAAATGGCCGCCATTTTGAACTTTTTTGTTTCTGGTCCGATTGCTTCCAAAATCGATGTCTAGGGTCCCCAGTGGACTTCGATGACGAATCTGACATCAAAATTGGAAAAAATGGGGTTTCCAGTGGACTCTGGATATCGATTTTGGAAGCAATCGGACCAGAAACAAAAAAATTCAAAATAGCGGCCATTTTTTGGAATTCTGATGTCAGATTCGTTATCGGAGTCCACTGGGGACCCCAGATATCGATTTTGGAAACAATCGGACCAGAAACAAAAAAGTTCAAAATGGCGGCCATTTTTTTAAATTCTCATGTCAGATTCGTCATTGGAGTTCACTGGGGACCCCAGATATCGATTTTGGAAGCAATCGGACCAGACACAAAAAAGTTCAAAATGGCGGCCATTTTATGCAATTCTGATGTCAGATTCATCATTGGAGTCCACTGGGGACCCCAGATATCGATTTTGGAAGCAATCGGACGAGAAACAAAAAAGTTAAAAATGGCGGCCATTTTATGCAATTCTGATGTCAGATTCGTCACCGGAGTCCACTGGGGACCCCAGATATCGATTTTGGAAGCAATCGGACCAGAAACAAAAAAGTTCAAAATGGCGGCCATTTTATGCAATTCTGATGTCAGATTCATCATTGGAGTCCACTGGGGACCCCAGATATCGATTTTGGAAGCAATCGGACCAGACACAAAAAAGTTCAAAATGGCGGCCATTTTATGCAATTCTGATGTCAGATTCATCATTGGAGTCCACTGGGGACCCCAGATATCGATTTTGGAAGCAATCGGACGAGAAACAAAAAAGTTAAAAATGGCGGCCATTTTATGCAATTCTGATGTCAGATTCGTCACCGGAGTCCACTGGGGACCCCAGATATCGATTTTCGAAGCAATCGGACCAGAAACAAAAAAGTTCAAAATGGCGGCCATTTTATGCAATTCTGATGTCAGATTCATCATTGGAGTCCACTGGGGACCCCAGATATCGGTTTTGGAAGCAATCGGACCAGAAACAAAAAAGTTCAAAATGGCGGCCATTTTATGCAATTCTGATGTCAGATTCATCATTGGAGTCCACTGGGGACCCCAGATATCGATTTTGGAAGCAATCGGACCAGACACAAAAAAGTTCAAAATGGCGGCCATTTTATGCAATTCTGATGTCAGATTCATCATTGGAGTCCACTGGGGACCCCAGATATCGATTTTGGAAGCAATCGGACGAGAAACAAAAAAGTTAAAAATGGCGGCCATTTTATGCAATTCTGATGTCAGATTCGTCACCGGAGTCCACTGGGGACCCCAGATATCGATTTTCGAAGCAATCGGACCAGAAACAAAAAAGTTCAAAATGGCGGCCATTTTATGCAATTCTGATGTCAGATTCATCATTGGAGTCCACTGGGGACCCCAGATATCGGTTTTGGAAGCAATCGGACCAGAAACAAAAAAAGTTCAAAATGGCGGCCATTTTTTCCAATTTTGACCTTAGATTCGTCATCGGGTACCACTGGGGACCCCAGATATCGATTTTGGGAGCACAACACGCTCTTTTCCAAAATAAATAAGATTTTTAGCCCAATTTACGCCGGGGCAACAACATGCAACAGTTGTCGCATGCCACATAATTAATAAACAAATATTTTAGCAAAAGCCAGGGCAACACGCCACCGGGGCAACACTTTTCGCAAGTTAAATCTGATGATATGATGATATGCTACAAATTTTATTTTTATGTTATTTGCGGCATTTGTTGCATGCGGCAGCCTATTTTACGCTGAGGCAACATCGTGGCTAAATAAATGTAAAGCATAATAGTGCAATATTTCCCGCGGATCGTTATCGATATTGTTTACTATACAATCACCGGCGGCGGCGGCCCTATAACCGACCGAAAAAATTGAGCTCGTGTGGCGGTCCCGACTGAATTTCTGCCGGCAGAATTTGCGCGACTGAATTTCGGCGGCTCACGACTCACAAAATTACGCTCGTGTGGCCTCACCCTAAGCCTACAAGAGGAGGCGTTAACTATTGAAAAAATGTGTAAATACAATTTATTAAAAATTGGATTCATTCATGTCCCGAATGAAAAAGACCAAGAACTGCAATTTGGAGAATTTAGCGGCCACGCCGGAATTAAGACTAATATCTGGTTAACTTTATAAGGCAAAACAAATTTATAAACTGCAGTCGTTTTCGACTTTATGTTGAGGGTAATACACACGTCGGACACTTCATACAGCAAACGCGTTTTGACAACCTACTTCTTTCTGAATAACAACTGAATATCAACTACAAGTCAAACACTGACGCGCTATGTAAAACACCCCAGAACACCTTAGAGTCCCGCGGCGCCTGCGGGGTGCGGGGCGTGGGGGGCTATCGGGCGGAGAGTGTCCTTTCTGTACGGGTTAGTACTATTATTTTCTTCTGTGGTAATAGCACGCACTCCGCGCCAGAGCTCCAGAATGTACCTACGCTGGGCGGTCCCGATTTTGCGGCCATTTAGTAGAAAAAACGCGCGCGCTTGTGAAGACGCTATTATTTAGTCTGTGGTAATACGGACTCTCGCTGCGCGGTCTTAAGGTGCATTTTGTTTTAATACGAGCTCAACGACAAACGGTAGGCTATTATAGCCAGGGTCACGTTCGACGCGTTCAATGTAATTTGAACGTTAGTGGCGTAGTAGCTAGAATTAAATTCGCACGTTTGCTATCTGAGAGTGCGCCTTCTGTACCTAGTACTATTATATATTCTGTAGTAATAGGTTAAAATTAAGGTAACAATATAGTGGGCACTGCCTTAAGGTTTAGGGAGATGTTATGGGTTACCTTGGGGGCGGGCCCGGCGGGGTCGCGAGCGTCCCTCCCCTCCAGCGTGACGGCTTCGATGCCGAACCGGTGGAACAAGCCGTGGTTACCATTCGGGACCTACAACACAATACCACAGTAAAACCAGTGAGTTATCTTTCCAAAATCAGAATTTATAATCAGAGACGGAGCCCCTCAGGCGTCGTCTCCTTCACGATGTTTTTCAATATCAACGCGCTAGGCCGTGGTCCGAGGCTCCCTCGAGCCGCCCCTAGTCGCGTTGGTATATGACTTTTTTTGGGGTAGAGTCTTCCGCTCCCCCGCAAGTCCGGTGAAGCTTGATCCGTCGTACCTTTTCGACTCAAGCATAGGTCAATTAAAAAAAAAAAAGTTATCTTCATACATACGTGCCGCTGTCGGCTTGAATGTGTGCGTCCGCGCCGCGCGCCGTGTAGGCACGCGCTGGCACGCACACACTAGCATAGGTACAATAAGGGGTTACATTATTAAAAACAATGTAACGCCTAAATGTCGTGCAAGGTCACACGCTCACCCCGCTTTCTACTACGGCATGCCAAATTTTTTTTTGTGATAATTTCCTATAGTTTTATTTATTAAAGCAAGATAATGCGGGTGCATTGTGGAACCAAAATTGACTTTTCTATGCCAATCATATCAGTATGTTATAGTGTTGTGACGCCCGCGGCGCGCCAGGCCCTGGGCGAGCCAGCGAGCGCGCACAAGAAGATAAAGCATAGATTGAAGAATCACTACATAGTATAAAACAAAGTCGCTCTCTCTGTCCCTATGTCCCTCCCTTTGTACGCTTAAATTTTTAAAACTACGCAACGGATTTTGATGCAGTTTTTTTTAATAGATAGAGGGATTCAAGAGGAAGGTTTATATGTATATACATGCATAATATACTTAACAATAACCATTTTCCCTTGCGGAGCCGGGGCGGGTCGCTAGTTAAATATATTCGAATTTAGACGAAAATGGTAAATGAGATGAGGGTGAAGCAACGAGGTGGCATGCACCACGTTACAGTGTAGAGATGTGTGTATGTCTACGTCTCACCCCCGCTATCTGCGTGGCCACCATCCCCAGCATGGTGCGCAGCGCCACCTGCCACTCCTCATACTTGTTGCGTGAGCGCATCCACGAGTAACTGAAACAACGTCGTTTACATAAAGCCTGACCAAACAAATAAAAACCTGCTCTGGAAGCGCCACGTGTTTATTTTTACGACTATGGCAAAAATTTCGTTTATAAAATTAGTTCCATTGAAATTCCACAATATGGCGCGGTTTTTTATTTCCTACCACCACATAGCAAAGTGTCTGTACATTGATTTGTAAAAAAAAACAGATCGTAGGTGATAAAGGGAGTATAACTGAACACAAAAATACTAGTTTGAAAAAAAAAAAAATCTGTCTGTTCTGTCATCTGTGTATCAATTGTACACGCTAATCTCTGGAACCACTAGACGGATTTTAATGAAACTTTACAATATATAGCTTATACATCAGAATAACACATACTTCTTTCTCACGGGAAAACCTATTAACTCGGACGGAACCGCGGGACGGAAAGCTAGTCAGAAATAAAAACAAAATAACATTTTGTGTAACTTGGTTAGAACATTACACACTGAATCACTCGATTTTCCGAAAAGAAAGATGGCTCCGAACTTCGGAAGGCATGTAAAGATGTCCCGGCTACTATCTACCGATGTATTTACTAAGTCAAAAGCGTCAGGCGGCTTAATTCTGACACCAGGGTAGTGAGATAAGTTAACTTCAAAACCAACACGATAGCAAGAATTAGGTTTCGAAAAATGGTGGTATATATGTACATATAGGTCTACCAGAATCTTATGGCAAAAACGGTAAAAATAAATTGACGCTAGCAAAGGTTTCTTCGACATTTTCACCATTTTTTAAAGGAAATTTGAAGTCAAACTAAAAACAATTCCTCAAAATTTCAGTCGACAGATGATTTTTTTTTTGTTTCCATGTGTAAATAGCTGTTTTTTAAACTTTTTTTTGCCATCAGATTCTGGTAGACCTACAATAACAATATCTAGTCTATAAGTATTAGTAGGTAATAAAAGTTTTCAAGTTTTATGAAAACTATTTTTTGTATTTTTTTCTACGAGTATTACCTGTTTTTGTATGAATGGTGTATCATTCCAGACTTGACACAGAGCTTGTGAACAAGATTAACTAGATCCAAGTTTGGAAGCTGGCCATTCAGTCCTTCCACTTTGACTTCTATGTACTCTGAAATAAAGAGCATAATGCCGAAATGAAATTAGGGTTATTATGGCGACGGCGCGCCACATACTACGTCATTAGAAGAGCGACCAATTAGAAGCCGAGGCCTGAAACGCGCTATCAGAGTTTTCGCAAGTAACTGAACAAATACAAGTTCCAACGAAGTACAGTTGGACCGCCGCGGTCCCCGGGCTCACCACCATGCCCCAAGGAAGATCTTCCCTTTGCCTCCACATTATAATTAAAACTCAAGTATTACTGCCATTAATAGTTAACTGATTAATTGTTCAAAAAGGTATGTTTAAAAATATGAAAAGAATTACATTTGAAATAGCTAAGGTTTTAGAAACAGACATACATCAAATCACGCCTCTTTCCCGGAGGAGGCATACACACTTCTTCTTCATCTTTTACATATTTCTTTGGCTTCATCCACATTCATTATTCTCATCAAGCAAGCTCGTAAGTTTAGAGTACTCCTGACCTGACCTTTCAGAACGTCCCATGGTTTAATCCTGGATCGTTCGCATTGAAAAAAAAATCTTCCCCTTCCAACACTTCCTTCCACTCATCTTATTCTGTTTCGATAATAAATTTTCACAGACCATCAGTGAGATAATGGGATAGATAGCAAACAAAACAGACAAGAATTATGCAATAAGGCCCCTTTTGTACACCTATGTTGTTTTAATTATGTTTGTTGTATTATCTTGTGTATAATAAAGTATATTCTATTCTAAGAATTAAACTCACTGATTTTAGGATCATGAATCTCCAAGTTAATAGCAGCTTGAATAGACCCAGACCGTCCCACCAGCTTGCCAGGGTTTAAAGCTTTCTCATGTTTGCTGGTCCAACCAAATTCAGACAACTTCTTCTCCAGTTTCTTCACCGTTTTACCAGGCTTCCAGAAACTTCCTAAGCTGGTGTAGAAGGTTCCAGAGTCGCTCTGTATGCCGTGGTAGGCTTCTAGCCACGCCTGCATTCCTAATTGTTCGTGTTCCGTGATTAGGAATATTATGTCTTTCGCCCAGTATTTTTGAGCTGAAAATGGATGTAGCATTATAATTCGAGGAAATAGTTATTTATGATACTAGTGCGGAAAGTATGTGATTTCCGATGAGTGTCATTTTATTCACGAGCGAGCAAAGCGAGCGAGTGTATAAGCCGACACGAGTCGGAAATCATCTTTCGCACGTGTATCATACAAAATTTTACAATGCATTGTGCAAGAAAAAAAAAACAGTTATATTTAAAAGGCGTATAAAATTACGGGCTTCATAAACAAAACACATTCGCGCTGAAAAAAACATCTACTGCGCATGTGCAAAGCTGTCGAATCGCAATAAGGCAATGAGTAAAATTTATTCAGCCACGCAAATTTTTAATTAATATTTGAACGTAATTTATCAATAAAAATCAATTTCTAAAGTAATTATACTAATTATAAACGCGTTTATTGAATTGTTATTTTTATTGTTCCCTTTATATTAGTAACAATTGGTTATAAAAATATCTCAAATACTGAAATGTTAGGTTGACTGGCTGAATGACAGGCTGAGCAAAAATTAAAAAAAAAAACTGAAAAGTAAAAAGCACTAGTGCGGAAAAGTGCTACTTTCCGCACTGTTTGGCTGCTTAGAAAACGCTCTTTTCGAGCACATGCATTGTAAAAAAATTTTTGCTTTTAATTAGCTTGTTGAAAAATATGATTTTACAAATTGTAACACAGATAAAAACATTTGCATCTAAATTATTCTTGGTTTGGGTAGGAACCCTGGAATTAGCTGTTTTGAATTCCACCAAAACTGACAGCTTCTTCAAAGCTGTCGGTTTGGAAGAGGCTATGTAGCCTATGAGGGTTGACTACAATAGATCCACCTTGGTTCGCAGTGGTCTTTGATTGGGTATTTTGGTGCCCTTCCCTCTCCATCCAAATCATAATCATAATCATAACCCCAGCTATAAAACTATATAACTTACGCCTAGCGAACTGCGCAAAGGCAAGCATGAGCGCGATTCCTGCAGTGGTTCCCTTTTCATGTGACGCGAGCGCGCGGTATGGCGCCGAAACAACAAGCGCTTCCAGAGACGAAGTACGGGGCGCGCGCAGTATACCGTACACATTCGTGCCTTTGTACACCTGAATAGGAAATAAAATGATATAGAAGAGTGGAATTTAAATTGTATGGAACTTAGGATTTTGCTGATTTAAGCCAAGCATGTGTCACTTTGTTGTTTAGGCACAGAAGCAAATAATAGTACTAACCCGTACAGAAGGGACACTCACCCCCCGCCGCGCTAAAATGAGTTTCCCGCACGCCCGAGCCCCCCACGCAACACACCCCGCAGGCGCCGCCGGAGGGGCGTTCGGTGGTGTTTGACTTGTAGGTAGTTGATATTCAGTTGTTATTCAAAAAGAAGTAGCTTGTCTAAACGCGTTTGCTTTATGGAAACCCGACCAGTGGTTTGAGTATAATCGGCCGATGCCACTTTAGACAGGGAACTAAACGTGTTAGTAGAGAGGCGTGAATTAGCGCGATATGCGTTAGAAAGGGAGACAGCTACTTCATGTTTTTAGCTAATGCCGTGCAATCTGAATTGCACTTTATTGTAACAAAGCTAGGGTTGCTAATTATTTGAGTCAGAGAGAGAGACAAACAATGAGATATATTCAATTATGGGATGTAGTGAAAGCAACTTAAAAGATAAACAAACATAATAAATTTTAAAATTAAATGAACACATTTTTAGGGTTCCGTAGCCAAATGGCAAAAAACGGAACCCTTATAGATTCGTCATGTCTGTCTGTCTGTCTGTCTGTCTGTCCGTCCGTATGTCACAGCCACTTTATTCCGAAACTATAATACTACACTGTTGAAACTTGGTAAGTAGATGTATTCTGTGAACCGCATTATGATTTTCTTACAAAAATAGAAAAAAAACAATTAATTTATCCCTATACATAGAACTGAAACTAAAAAAAAATTTTTTCATCAAACCTATACGTGTGTGGTATCTATGGTAGGTCTTCAAAAATGATATTTAGGTTTATATTAACATTTTTTTCTAAACTGAATAGTTTGCGCGAGAGACGCTTCCAAAGTGGAAAAATGTGTGTCCCCCCCCCTCTAACTTCTAAAATAAGAGAATGATAAAGCTAAAAAAAATATATGATGTGCATTACCATGAAAACTTCCAACGAAAATTGGTTTGAACGAGATCTAGTAAGTAGTTTTTTTTAATACGTCATTAATCGTAATCCGCAGTTTAACTTTCACTATTATTAAAACATCGATCAAAGTCACAACGAACTACAAAAACTTATATATTATGTTACTGGCTGCTACAGAACCCTTCATGGGCGATTCCGACTCGCACTTGGCCGCTTTTTAAAACTGGTCCAGCAATAAAATATATTTTTAACAATGAAATTATTCATTGCACTTTAATAGATATAGAATAGTTTTTATCATATCATATCATACTAATATTATAAAGAGGAAAGATTTGTATTTTTGTGTGTGTGTGTGTATGTTTGTAATGAATAAACTCAAAAACTACTGAACCAATTTCAAAAATTCTTTCACCATTAGAAAGCTACATTCACCCTGAGTAACATAGGCTACCCTTTACCGCGGGAAAATGCCTCATTCCCACGGGAAAAACTGATAACGCGGACGGAGCCGCGGCGGAAAGCTACCTAGTTCATATTTTTATAATTATCAATTCTCAATACTATTTTTTGTAACATGTAGGCAATCCTCGGTGAATTCTGACACTGGCTGAATTGTCACCATCACCACTACTGGTTTGTGAGGTAGGTTAACCTCGAAATCCACTCGATAAGAAGAAAAAGACTGACAGAAGCCATAATTATAAATATTGATGATTTAAAAAGTAATTTCTGGTGATAGACATACCTGGCCCTGTCCGAAGGGATACTTCAGGGTGAAGTTGTGGGTGTAGACCTCCAGGTTAAGCTGAGACATCTTCGCCACGAGCCATGGCACTGGCATCTCGGTTGTGTCCATGTATTTATCCTGGAAATTATACAATAATAATAATAAATAATTATTTTACTACATACATACAATTATTTACCTACCAGTAGTAACTTATGAAGGCGACCCAACAATGGAAGGGACGCCTAAATCGCTATACTCACTCATATCCAACCAACTGCTTATAGTCTGAGGACTGATCGCATGTTATGAAATGATAACTTAAACATTTTACTACATTTATTTATTTTATATTAGATTTGATTTTAGATAAAATATATTTTACTGATCGTAATTATGAAGTAATTAAGTGTTTTTAAGCTGAATAAGTATTTAATCATGTCAATAATAAATTTGAACACTGCTCCATTGAGAAATATGACTACCAGGCTAGCATACTCTTAAACAAACCAACAAAATTCATTAATATTTTTCAGTAGAGAGCTAGTTTTTAGGTGGTGTGACCATATGCTGGAAAATATAATGGGTTTCTGCCCAACATTTAATATTATAATATTCATACATATTCGTATAGGTTCTTCCTTATGTAGGTAGAGGCAAGAGAAAGCCGGAATATGTACAGTCAAGTTCATAAGTGCAGTCAATCACGTGTTTTTATACTTTCAAATAACTTTTTTCCCAAAGGCTTGATATTCTTATTTTTTTGTGTTACTTATACAGTGTAAGGGACTCAATTTTTTGCTTCAAATGATTTGTCCTGAATGCTTTTGGAAAAAAAGTTAATTTAAAGTATAGGTGCACGTGACATGACTGGACTTATGAACGTGACCGTACCAGACTGGTATTATTAGGGGTGAAATAGTGCTTTCTAATAATAAAGCAGCTCACTTTAAACTAACTATGTAAGAAGCGACAAGCTTGAGAGGCTGTCTAACGCGACATTTTGTCAGAACTACTATGGCTTTAATGTCAATATGTCGCGTTTGACAGCTTCTCTAGCTTGTCGCTTCTTACGTAGTAAGCCCACTGATATAATCTTATATATAAAATTCTCGTGTCACAGTGTTCGATTCCATACTCCTCCGAAACGGCTAGACCGATTCTCATGAAATTTTGTGAGCGTATTCAGTAGGTCTGAGAATCGGCCAACATCTATTTTTCATCCCCAAAAAAAAAAAAAAAAAAGGAACGCGGGCGTAGCCGTGGGCGGACAGCTAGTATGACTATATATTTTGCAGTCATAAAAATAATAATGTAATTTATACCTGCTTCTTTTTAACTATGAATAAGTTAATAATCTTGAAGAGATATCAGACAATCTTATACAAACCTCGAGTTCTGTATTAAAGTCATTGTAAAACTGTTTCGCAGCCTGCTCTCCGTTGAACCCATTGGTGACTAGTCCTGGTAACAGTGCATTTTCCGAGAAATACGTCTCATTATTAAACTCCCGATTGGCCAGCATCACAAACCATACCAGGGCTCCAGCATAACATAGGAAGCAAAGCGGTCCGTGGACCTTTTTCAGCACTTTTACCCATTTTGCAGAACCGTATTCCGGGTCTGATAAAATACCCATTTTACATAAAATCTATGAACTCCTCAAAGCTAATTTCACTTTGCTGGGCTGGGACTGCAAGTTATGTGTTTAATGCATTACTGATTACTCTCATTTGTGTAGCATTTGTGTTGTTACCGAAATCGATTTCCAACAAAAAATATTTTGTTTTGACGTTTTGACAGAAGAAAAGATAGATACATCCCGGAAGGAAGGACACTCCACTGTCATGGTTCCAATAAATATTGTAAAAGAAACCTTATGTAATTAACATAAGAAACAAAGTCTTCTAACTTTGAAATGACAGAAAATGGAAAATGCACTGAATTCTCTTTGGTTGCGTATCTCGGAAAAGTCTCTTTCTAGGGATGTCCAGTATAATAATATAACGTTATCAACAAAAGGAACTGTTATAACGTTATGTTTCACGCATAGTTTAAAAAATAAAAATACAGTATATTAATTCACAACGTGTTGTTTTTTATTTAAATATATCTTTAATTACATCTTTTACGATACCGATATCCACTTTCAAACATTTTCTGGACTTCTTCAACAGGTAAACCTTTAGTTTCTCTCATAGTAAAATATGCCATAAAAGCAGACAAGGCACACACCATGGAAAAAAATAAAAATGTACCGTCTAAGCCAAAACTAGATACCATGGGAGTGAATGAAGCTAAAATTATAAAATTTCCTACACTGACGACTGTAGTTACTATAACGGAGATAAGACTTGTAACCTGAAAATAATTTATTTTTGTTAAAGTTGTTCAAAGTGTTAAAAAAGAAGAAAAAGTTAATAAAGCCTGACCAAAGAAATAAGAAACTTGCTCTGGGGGCGCCACGTGTAGGTATATTTTTACTACTATGGCAACAATTGCCCTTATAAAATTAGTTCCATTGAAATTCCGCAATATGGCGAGGTTTCTTATTTCTTTGGTCGGGCTTTAAATTTATTTTCTAGACATTGGGCCCGATTCTACATAATATTACGCTCTTACTTAAATTTATAAATCATACGTCCTTTTCACGTTTTAAGAACGAAAAGGGACAAGTGATTACCAACCTACATTTAGAGACGTCAAACATCGATTTTAAACGTAGTTTAGCAGGCATTTAAAAACATACCGACTAAACTGCTTATTTAAAATATAATTCATTCAAAATTAAATTAATTCATCTCCCATCCTTTTCGATTCCCTATGAATGATAGAGACCAACAACTTAAATTTAGAGATTTTAGCGGCCACAGCAGAATTGAGCCCAAGATTTTAAAGCGTTTCAAAAGTAACAGATAATGCAAACCTTAGGTGGAAAAATCTCTCCAATTTGAACAAAAGGAATACTAGCTACACCCATCTGATAAATGCAACTATAAGCTAGTACAGCAGCTGGTATCATCCATTCTGGTGCCCAGGACCAACGTAACATTGATGACAAGACTGCTAATATAACAGAAGACGAACATGCTGATAACATCTCCAAAGTCTGCAACAGATTATTGATGTGAAACATCTAGCGAGGGGTAAAACCGATTATATTTACTAAAGAAAACTATTCTCTAAGTACCACAAATAAAATGTATATTCCTATGATACATCTTGTACTACGCCATCTAGCAGATACGTTTAAAACCACTTGAAGCAAACAAAGTAACTTTACGTCCCGTGACGGCGCATCATTCTTCATATTATTATTTAAATATAGAAGTCCGATTATCAAAGGTAAAGTAGATTTTCGTACCCTTCTGCCCATAATTCCATTCATAATTGTTGCCAGTAAGCTGCCCAACACAAAGGCGATACTTAGTACAATCGAACACAAATTCTTCGATAGTCCTGGTGCACCAATTTTAAATAACGGTCCAGCATATGCAGTTACTGCTATTGTGCCACCAAACGTAATTAGGAGAACGTTGCCCAGCGTTAAAATTAAAGCACGTTGCATTGTTTTCGAAGTAACTGGAATAAATAATTTATAGAAATTTTAATTGTAAGGAATACTGATACTGAGTGTATGTTAGATATTACTGAGCAGAAGTATTCCCATATTGCATAGAAAGCGGCATCCTCCCACAAAATGCTCGATGTTATTGCACGGAAAGCCTGTATGTTGAATACTACTTTTTAGGGGCCAATTAGAATAAATTTTCAAGTAGGTATACCTAAGTATTAAGTAGGTACCTGCTATATAACTAGATTAACAATCAACGCTTCACAAAAAAAAACTTACGCAGAATTTTCCACGGACTCAACTCCTCGTTGGTTTTTGTAATTCCTTCCTGATAAAGTTTATATTTTTCAGAATCGTTTATGCTCTTGTCATCTACAGTATCTGAAATATTTACACATATCTTAAACGAGTATTAACTAATATTTAATACTCCAATTCGATGGACTATACGTTATTATTGCTTAGATCAATTTCTCCCAAGTAATCTAGATTAAAGTGTCTAATTAAACGTTCATGAAACTTACTACTTTCTGAATTGTTTTGACTCTTCAAATAATTAAATTCATCTAAAACATCTTTAGTAGCTATTGAAACTCCTCGATAAAATAATAAAGATTTGAGAGCATCCTGAAATATAAATTAATTTTATCAATAATAAAACGTGAAATCGTCAATCGATTTTAGTTTGCAGCTTCACAATTTTATTTGATATTATAATTATGATAGAATAATGACAATACCTTATCCTTTCTTTTTGAAATCAGGTATCCTGGTGTTTCCCTCATAAAACTCAATAAAACTACGAAAGTGACGCTCAGAGAGAGAGCCAAGTAGTTAACTTCCTCGTAGCTCAAAAACCATCCAACCAAGTATGAGATAAGGGTTCCAAAAGTATAGACAAAGATCATGAATGACATAAGGGGCCCTTTTGTAGAATCAGATCCTATTTCACTCACGATTGGCATTATAAGAACTAAAGTAGCACCACTAGCAAGCCCCATTATAAATCGAGAAATAAGAATTAAAAGTACACTCTTCGCCGTGGTGAGAATTGACCAAGAAAGCTGTAAAAAAATAAAATCGATCAAATTATGTGATAACATACAGGTGTATTATTTCTTTTCGATTGTTAATTTTTTTTTGTTGTTAAAAATTGTTAAAACATAAAATAAGACATAGAATGAAGGATTTTTAAGCATAGCCGCAATAGTGTGAAATAAGTAAAATCGAAAGAAACTGCCTAAAGTAAAAACAATTTGTATAACTGATATTTGACAAATACCATTAGCCAGGTCAGTTAGACGTAAATAATTTTGATAAATGTATTTATTGTTACAAGAACAACTTACCGTAAAAGATAAAGCGATTAATATCTCACTTCGCTTTCTTCCAATGGAATCTGCCATCCAACCACTGAAAGGTGTTGCTACAAAACTACCTAACATCGGCAAAGATCCAATAAGGTTTCCTTCATTTGTTGTAATATTATACCCTATCGGACTTAAATCACTTTTGAGAACATCCAAAGCATAAGAAGGCCAAGCAATGCTGAAACTCATAAAGAAGGAGCCCAGAGATACTAGAAATAAAAAGATTGTTTTAAATAGAAAATTAATATTATTGTTATTATTATAAACGGTCACTATAATATACTTACCTATCACGGTCACAAGAACTTGCATTAATATTCCCTTCATTGTAAATACTATAATAATAACCAATCAAAATTTTGTTAGGAATCCTTGTATATAAATTATTGTTAGGTTTTATTGTTTTTTATTTAAATACTTATTAGAATACTTATTAGAATGAGTATTTAAATACTTAAATACTCATTCTCTTGGGAGCTAATGAAAATATAAGCAGCCGTGACATTAAAATACGACCAAACTAAAATTGACTTTCTAGTTAGATAACAATATCTTATTTACAAACATTACGGCACACAAAGTTTATAAAAGCAAATATTTTACAGTACTTAATGCAGTATCTAGTAAGCATGAAGATATAAAAGATTGAGTAAGTAAATTGCAACATATTTTTTCATTTAAATAAGATTTTACAAAAGTCATACTCTACTTTGTGATTAATTATGACTTACGATTTATATTATGACTTTTTATCATAAGACTAGGTAGTTATTTGTACTGTCTTCTCATCGTTATTACTCGTATTTTTACCGCTGAAAAGTTCATACAAACCTTTGTATGACAATTATTTTTCACAATTTCGGCTATTGAGTTTTATTAATATTCTAATGATATTTTAATATTTTTATTTTTAAATGAAATGAATGTTTGGAGGTATTGAAATAAATTAATCAATGCCATTTAGGATTTTATTGAAGCAGTATATAAATAAAAATAAAAACAAATTCGAGATTGTCAATAAATTATAACCATAATGTTAAGTATTAAATTATTGTACGATAGTAGGTACTTATTAAATATATTATTAGTATTAGTCATTGTCATCCTTAGAAGAGTTCCAATCTGTTGTAGACGGTGTATCTATTATAGCGTCCAACCAGACTCTCACAACCAAAGAGCCAACCCGAGTAAACACTGTCGGACTTGGATGTTTGAGGCAATTTTTTGACGTCCAGCCTGAAGTGATTCCCCACAGGCCGTCTTCTGCTACAACCGGCGCTCCTGTATCAGGCTGAAAATAAAATTATAGTTGCTTAGTACAAAACATCACGCAACTATAAGTTATCTTCAGAATTATAATTTTTATCGCAACTAATTTTATTCTTAAAGGATATCATTCATTTTGGACCAAAAAAGTAGAAGTGCCGGCCAGAAAAAAAAAGTGTAACTGTCGGATAGAACACGTCGTAATTTCTATATTTCTTTACTTTTTTTTACATTTTCTTTGTTTTTTTTATTTTTTTTGTAACTTTTTTTTCTAAATAATAAACAAAAAAATGTTGATGAATGATCATATTATGCATCATAATAATACTTTCATAATATATTTTTTAATTATATTAAACAAATACATACTTAATCCAAGTGGGCCCCTATTATAATAATAAAAAAAAAGTTAAACTGCATAGAATAAATAAATATAATATACTCAATACAATAGGACCTACATGCGCTGTGACATCATCAAAATAATACATTTATAATAACATTTTTATTGTTTAATTAATAGCTTCTAACAATACAACCATGGGGTGCACAGGATTGGTGTCATAGTAAAAGAATACAGGAATCGTGTGTTCTACCCGATAGTTATACTTTTTTTTTCTGGCCGGCACTTTTACTTTTTTGGTCCAACATTGTATGAAACGTGAATGATGTCCTTTAACTGTAAAATAGAATAATTTATGAGTTTATAAAGCTTTTTGACAATCTGATAAGGTGACGATATTTATTTATGATATGACCATCTAAATCTGACGTTCTGAAAGTATTACAATAATAATGTATGATGTTGTTAGTGTTGTTGTTATATTGTTATAATTATAATGTTATGTTGTTGATGAATTCATACTACCTATTACATACCTACACAATAATGAAGTTAAGTAGCACACTAATTTAGATACACAAACTTACCAAGCACGGGCTATGATGTGTAATAAAAGGTTTTAGACATAGTGCAGACTCATGCAAAGTAGCATTTTTCAGCATGTTGTACATTTTCACAGCACAATCAATGTGTGGAATGATTCTTTGCGTTGAGACACGCATACTGTTTTGTTTTTGGCGCTCTTTTGCTGTTGGTGGCAAGGCTTGTCCTTTGACCTAATAATTAAAATATATATTATTAGCTTTACTAACAAAAAAAGTTTTCTGTTGAGAGGAACGAACGTAATACTTACAATAATCCTAGGCCAATAAGTGACCATGAATTTTGCGCTAATTACTTTAGTCCTAATTCTTGATAAAGCGATCGGCCTGATGTAATCTGTGAATTCAACCCGTTGAGCAGTTCGTAGCAATCCCAGATCGAAATTTGGTAGTCCGTAAACATAAGAGGGATGAAAATCAATTTTTATTATTGGTATCAGGATACCTCCATTTTTGCAGTCCACAGATCCCAAGCGAGCGCGATAAAGTTTAATGGTTTCTCTAATGCTGTAAAAATATTTCGTAGAAGCTTTATTATTATTATCAATTTTATTGATTATTCTTATTCGTCTGGTTAGTTTTATATTAAAATTATATATAATTATATAGGCATTGAGTTAATTTAGTCACTAGTTAGTAGGTAGGTACCTATATCTAGATTTCTAGAATGAATATTTAACATAAAATTATGTGTGTTAAAGGGTTAAATTAAAAGTGTTCATTGTTACTTGTAAAAGTCTCCTGCAGTGCTGAGTATCCATTTATTTCCAATTAGCGCTCCAGTGGCATAATGTGCACCTTTGCGTTGGATAGATACGGAAAAGGGGTAATTAATTAAAGTTGTATAAGATTTATCATCTTCAATGTTTGCAGATTGCTGACCCTGACAAAGTTTCGTGGAGGAACATTCTGAATAAAACGGAAATACAAATTAAACATAAGTAATATTTGACAAATTAACTATATACTTACATGCATTATTATGATACAATCATATACTATTAGCTACCTGTAATATTGTCTTGTTTCCGGTATTCTTGTTCAAAAGTGGTTTTATTGTCCTTACTGATAGATGTATTGACAAAAATAGCTAAAGTATCTTCTGAATTTACTTCTTTGGAGGCAAATGATCTTTTTTCTTCCGAAGTTACGTCTAACTCCAAATAGTCAGAGCCCATTGTATGACATATTTGGACAACACTTATTAACAAAATGCGCATTGTTTTACTTAAAACCATTATCTAAAAAGTCATTGATATGAGGTGTACCCAACCCGAAAGATATTCCCTAAATGAATACCTCCTGTCGCAAACTTGCAATGGATTTAAAATAAAAACTTGAACAATAGAATTCACCATCAGTAACAAAAAACAGAAAGTGAACAAGAACAATATGATTTTAAACAATCGTTCAATACATCCTCGTTGATTAGAAACGAAAAGAGTAGATAGGTACGTAATCTATGTAAAATTTTATTGTTTCTATCAAGCGTTTTTGAATCATGAAACAGCAACCTTATTAATAAAGTTACTGTAATTCTATCAAATTATGATTAAAAATAAAGATTTGTGAAACGATAAAAATAATGAAAGCATTAGGTAAATGAAATAAACGAAAGGTAAAAATAACGATTACTTTTTTTTATTCGTATCATTTTAGTGAGCTTCTCTGTGAAAGTATTTGCCATTTATTTTGTTATTGATTTTTATCCCAACCATTGAAATTCTCCTTATTTTGTGTTTACTTTTCATGTGATATAAATTAGTTGTTAAAGTTATTTTACCCGACTGCAAAGGAAGGGTTGTTTTTTATATTTATGACGTGGTCTGGTCAGGTCCTTATTTTAAATAAATAATAAAACTTATTTTTCGTTAAAAATGGATTAAAAAGTTATTAGTTCAGTATAATGAATTACAAGTAAAATAAATAAGTGAAAGAAATAATTAAATATCTAATATATTTCTTTTATTAAGAATAGATAGATCAAGCAAGGGAAAATGTTTATTAGTATTATGTATGATGGCTGTTTTGTTTAACTATTGCGTAACAATCAATGTTTTACATTTTGTAACATTTATAATTTTGTTCAGTTCAGGCAACATGGCACCGCGTGTCACACTTTTTTTGCAATGATATTTTCTACTTAAAGCCTTAATAAACGACAGACGACAAATCTAGGATCAAAACATGTACCTACCCAGTAGGTCTTTTTGCCAACGATTTATGATTAAACTATTATGTTGAACTTTTCGAATCACACAATATAGTTTGTTTTATAAATTACTCCATTCAAGTCACAAAACACGAGTTTGTTGCCTAATAACATGCCCTTTATGCGTTTAGTAAAACTATAATTTCCTTATTTCCTTTTAAAGTTTACGCTGTTATACGCTTTTCACTAACTTGGTTTATTTTAAATTATAAATACTAAGTATAATGAACATTTTTAGATGATTAAATTAAATAGAATATGAGTTCGCGCAATAGCATAGTGTTCGTTTTATTTGTTTTAGTTAAGTTTAATTATAGTTATGGAAAAGGTACGTAGAATCAATATTAAATAGTAAAAAAGTAGTTTATAAAAAAATAGTTGAAATGAAATGCCTCTAACCTAAAATAAAATAATTTCAAATACATATTTGTTTCGGTTAAGCCAGTTTGTTTCTTAAGAAGAGATTTATTTTTTATTACCTGTCTTAACAGCAACTACGCAGAAAAGCGAACTGGAATGCGAGTTTCCGCCAAGGATGGAAGAAGATTTAACGCATGTCAGAAGAAAGAGGCTTACCACAGAAACTGGACTTGTTTGTCTAGAAGATTATCCTTATACGGTTTCTGTTCGGTAAATAAGTAATTTTTTTAAACTCTATTGCTGCATTAAGGCCTTTACCAAAAAAACAAGTCTCTGAGTTACTTCTACAACTTTAACCAACTCATACATCACCCACAGTTGAGTTGTTCCAACAGGACCCTCATATAAGAGTCAAGACTACAATGTATTAAATAATCTACGACATCATTTCGAATTAGATTTTTGATTTAAAAAGTAAGGCGAAGAAATAAAGCTCGGATATTGTTGATGATGCTCGCATCAAAAAGGTGCCTTTGTAGGTAAATGAAAAGCCTACAAAGGTTCACAATGGCAATGATCAATCAAGTTTTTTAAGGTTTGTTTATTACTTTTAGATTACATGGAAAGCACTGGTGTGGAGGTGCCATAGTCGGAAAACAATGGGTTTTAACAGCTGCACAGTGTTTTGATTAGTAAGTACATACAAGTGCACATACAAGTTACATGTATAAAATCGATTAGCTTTATACTAAGTTTAGTGAAAAAAAAAACAATGTGTATTTATTTAAATTGGGGTATTTTAAAGAATGCTTTTTTTAGTGTCACAAAAGAAGAAGTGTCAATACGTATGGGATCAGTTTTTAGAGACTTTGGAGGTCGGATTCTATCAGTGATTGATATCAGGAGACATCCAGATTACAGGATGGATCAATATTATCCAGAACATAATCTCGCCATGGTCAAGGTATTTATTCTATACTCTATCTTTTCAGACAAAAATAATATTATAATTTTGCTTTTTGATCCGTTCGTATTTTGTATTTTGCTAGCAATATTCTGATTTGAACATAAATTAGATATACATATTAAAAATAATGAAACCATTGGGTTCAATGAGAAGTAAGTAATATAATTCGTTAAAATGTTTACAGGTCAACATTCCCATAGTGCCTAATACGAGGATACAACCAGTACTATTGGCAGTAAGCGATGCGGACTTGCCTCCTAATTTTGGTGAAACCATTGTCACTGGATTTGGCTCTGTGGTAATTTACGATGAATTAATAATTTTCTAATCCCAAGAATTTCCTAGAGATTGTTTTTTTTTTTCACCAGTAGATACATGAAGCCGTATTATTAGGAATTAGGAATTAATTGTACAGCCTGATTCAGAATTAGGTGGTATCCGTCTTAAAATACATTTATTGTGGCGCAGCTGGGTAGCAATCTCTGCAGCTGACTATACATTATGCTTTTAATTAACTGCATGTTTTATTTCTTTATAGGTAACAGGTCAGATACGTGAAGGTGAAAATCAGGAACTTAGACGAATGATTGTTAGAGAAATCCCACGGTCAGAATGTCGCCTAATATACGGCAATGATTACCATCTTCAGCATGACCACATGTGTCTGCAAAGTACCACCAAAGGGATTGCATTATGCGCTGTAAGTTTTAAAAAAATCAAATATCAAAGAAGGCTTGCATAAAGTATATGTGTGTGTGATCGTGTGAACGTGTGTTTTTTTTTTACTTACCTACTAATATTTTACTTATTGAAGGGAGACATTGGAGACCCAGCGGTACATTTCAGCGGTGTAAATCGTGGTGGAACACTTTTCGGTATAGCACTTTTTTCTGGAACAGAAGAATGTGCCTACAAGTCTAAACCAGGAGTTTTTGCTAAGGTAAAATTTTTAGTTAAATAAAATAAATATAATGTTTGCGGTATTGGTAAGCCCTCTGCCCGTCACCCATCGTCGTCGTCGTCGGTGTTCATTGACATATAGTTATAGTTTGTGGGATGCAGCCATGAACATAAAGAACATAATATAGGATTAATAGTTGAACTCACCTTAATATCGTGTAGGTAAACAAATATCTTAAAATTAAATAAGCGTATCTGCCAGACCCTGCCAAAATTAAAGAGACGTAAGGGCATGAAGAAACGTAACATACTTCGCAAGGAATAAATATCTTCTTCTTTATCCTGCAAACATGCAACAACATCCTATTTAGAGTTATCGGGTCTTCTTGTGCTTGTTCATCAGTTCCACCGAAAGGAATGCATACTTAACACTTTTATAATTTTCTAGGTGTCATACAGCCGAGTTTGGATTGATCACGTGCTGTCTGGGAAATTAGGCCGTGAACAAGTAGAAAGTGCCGAGAGTGGGGATAATGCAATACCTCTTGAATTGAAATAAATGTATTATACTATAAATATTCTTTATTTATTTTGTTGTTTCCTTTTTTGCGTTGTTCGTCATTAGTCATTTCATAACGCTTCTAATCACACACCAACGAACAAAAAATAGTAAAAAAACAATAAGTTTATGAAATCGATTTTTTTAATTCATTGTACACAAGCCAGCTAATGCAGCTGAACACTTGCATTATGAAATTCGCTCCTACTACTATGCAATAAATAACGGCATTCTAAAGGTCAAAGTGTCCAGCCGTGTATTTTAATTACTTTATTTATTATATGGTAAATAATAAATATAATAATATGGTAATATTGGGCCGACAAAATATAGTAAATCTGACTTGCCATCGACACGAAAAGAAGAAGATGAGGTAAATAATAATTTATACCTACTGAACAAATCCATAACAATATTTACATGAACACTATCCACTACCATATTTACAACATTACTTACCTACTCTACCGTTGGCGTTTCTATCTGATAATGAAATCAAGCATGTTTGAGGAAAATACGAGTATTATCTACTGTTCTACTGATATCATTACTTACACGTGCACGTATATTATTTTATTATGTTTGGAATGTTGGCAAAATTCCCTCCCTAACTTCCAAGGGCGCGTTCAGTGGCTTCGTACGAGTGCACTCGAGCGCGCTCTGGTGCGCGCTCTAACCGTTCCGTGGCTCGGTGAAATTTTACCCTAACAGCTGTCAGAGCGTAGTTTCACCCGTTCCGTGGCTCAGAGCGAAACAACCAAACAACCGTCTAATGAGATGGTTAATTTTTACTCTGACAGCTATTTGACGTTTAAAGCTTGCAATTTATGTCAAAGTCAAAAGACTCAAAAAGCCCGCCATTTTGGTAATCTAATCTGTGATTTTGTTTCGTAGTTACTTTATAATAATTTTATTAAATTTGTATATCACAGGCGTCTAATACGTCTGTAATGTATATAAAAGTGGAAAAAAATAGAGACAGGAGAAGAATTTTCTCTCGTTAAATATTTGAGGTTATAAAAACAACTCGATCGTTCAGTGGCTCGGTTGCAACTCAAACGGGTTAAAATTTAACCGAACAACTACGCTCGAAGCCACTGAACGCACTCCCGTAGTTCACTCATTAGTTTATTTTAAGTAATCTTATTAGATTTTTAGTAGAGGCACTGGGCGGTCACTCCACACAGAAAACGCATTTTGACAACAACTTCTTTTTGAATAACAACTGAATATCAACTACAAGTCAATGGCGCTAGGTGCTATGTAAAACACCCTCGAACACCACCGGCGGAGTCCCGCGGTGCCTGCGGGGTGCGGGGCGTGGGGCGCTATATCGGGCGGGGACTCATTTTGGCGCGGGGGGGTGAGTGTCCTTTCTGTACGGGTTAGTACTATTATTTTCTTCTGTGGTAGAGGGTAAAAAACTATAAGCGAAATTGTTTTGTATTATTAAAAAATAAAGTACAATATAAATTAAAAGAAACACCGTCTATTGATATTAAATAACTAGTTATCCAATAAAAAAAATAATAACGTTATAATAGTAACGTGTTTCAGTTACATGTTACAAATCCGAATACGACGAGTACGTCTCTACAGCCAGCTGAACGTCATTAAGTAACTGTCAAATCTCGTTTTGGGGTTATGTTTGGATAAGGTAAAAATATATTTTTAAAATGTAGAAAACGTTGTTTAACGTTAGAAATGCAAGAGAAATATTAAACTTAAGGAAAAAGAATATTTAATTTTTGCCAAGAAATAAAACAAGTAACTTGAACTGTTATATCAGTCTATTTTAGGAGTGTTTGCATTTAGGACAAATTCTGTCCAAAGGTTAAGTTTATTCTCAAAATGATGTGTTAGTATGGTTGTAGGTGACGCCTTCGTATCTCGCGGTGCCTTGCTATGGACGAGCTAAAGCAGAAGGCAGGCGAAAAAATGGAGCTTTTCACGTAAGTAACTTCTTCAAAGTTCTAACGCCCTAGTACTTTCGCCCGCCAAAATTACGTTCCTTTACCTTATTATGATGAAAAAATGACCCCGATTCAACATTATTATTTTGGTTGTATTTTCTATTTTGACCTGGAGATGTCAAAATAGAAAATTGCATTGCTGCCCTAGATTTCTATCTAATTGAATATAGCAATGACCATGAGCTTATGTAATGTTTTCTTTATATAGCAGTCCTAGAACTAGAATTTCAAGTTCGCAATTTTTGCTACACAGAGTAACAACATGCACACTATAGTTATAAAGTTTATTGTTATTTTGCTTGGGAAATTTCTAAAAATTATGTTTATTGACTTGATGCGGTTTTAATTTTAATTCAAGAAATAAATGTCTCTAGTCAGTAAATTATTTAGTATCTTTCCCTTTCAATAATCTGAAATACATTTCATACTGCATAATATAGAATAGCTTTGGTTATTTATACAGCTGGTCAAAGCATCAACAATTAATCTTCAAAAACTTATTTTTTTATAATTTATTCCTGAATTAGGTATTTGACTGAATTTAAATTAAAATATTCTACACAATGTAGGAAACAAACCGTCTGTAATCACTAGTATACAACCTATTCTGGAATTATTTTCAATAATTTCAGATTTATTTTTTGTAAATCAAACAAAAATCTTACACTAATGGGCAAGGTATAATGTGTCTTCACATTTTCATAATATTATATCCCTTATCCACTTAAAATTATCTTTGTAATTCTTTGTATAAAGATAATTTTAAATGGATGGGACTCATTCATTTGACTAACCAGTCAAGTATCTAATTAAGTGATACCATTGAATTTAGTTACATTTTCTATAAATGACATTCTCAGAATGAAAAGGACCTTATTAGTTATTGCCAATAGTATGGACTGGACTATGGACCAATACATCTAGCTAACCAAAAGTATTTAAATATAATAATAACTTTATTTGCATAATATTCAGTCATGTACATAACCATGCAAATGATTTATAACATGATTTATTACAGAAACTAATACAGAAAACAGGGTCCCTTTTTATAGAGAATATCAGAAATGGGATGAAATTAAAAGCTATTCTGTACATAATAGAGATATGTTTAGATTTTACAAGCTTGCTCATCTCATAATTATTTTGCTAGGAGGCCGCTAAAACTACAGTAGATAATAGTAAGTCGAGAGTGGAAGATGCCTTCAGTCAAGCTTTGGATGCATTTAGAAAGGTAAATATTTTCATATTATTATTTAAATTATTTTATGCAATAGTTCTAGAGTTTATTGGTTAACTTCCTTATTTAAATATTTCTGTGTTTAAAAAGCATTTTCCTATGTCCTTTCCTATAATGCTGTTTATTTAAACATTGATTTAACAGTTTGTTCGCACAGGTTTAGGGTGCAAGCAACGACAGCAAATAAGTTAAAATTACGCCTTATTTGACAACTATATTTTTTCTCATTATAGGATATCATTAATTGAAAACTCGATTCATCTTCTGTCCTTTTCGGTTTCCATATAAAATGAAAAAGATAAGCGACGTTATTAAGTTTATAGTGCGACTTATCATTTTCTTTCATGACTGCACAGAAATCTGAGCTTCGTAGAACATGGGGAGTGCCTTCTTTCTCTTTCATTATTAAGGTTATCTTCTTACTATTCTATTCATCAGTTAAATATGTTTTTAGCTTGAATCAAACTTTGTTATTGTATTAAATTGTGTACTATAACCTATAATATAGTTTTTGCGGTAAGCTGTATGCAGTAGTAACTAGTATGCACTTTTTCAGCATTAATCACCAAGTAAAAATGCATTTTTTGTATTTCCCTGGATATTTTATAAAATGATATACATAATCTTGTTCCTCTACCCACGCCCGCCAATTTTACCGCCTCTGATAAATGCGCCGCCCAATTCAATGTTAAATAGTTTGTTCAAAGTAAATTTTTAATAATAATTATTATTAATTATACACCCAGATATTAATAATAATATTTACTTTGTAAGACGTTCTTTGGTTTCGAGCGATCTTTGGATAATAAACTAGCTCCCATAAGACTGCCGGCCGCCTTTCAGTAGCCTCACTACTACACGTGCGACATGCTCGAGAAAGTGTCTAACGCGACAGTGACACAAGAGCTAGTTCTGTCATTATGTCGCGTTTGACAGTGTCTCGATCTTCTCCCGTCTTACGTAGTAAACCTACAGTTATTAAATATTTTTAGCTTCATAGAAAATAACCAAAAACGTAAACCTTCCGGCGGGACTTGAACCCACGACCTTCGGCCTATACGCAGCCAACGTGCTTACCAACTACACCACGGAGGGCATAGTGGCAGCGCTGAAATTCGTTCTTGCTTGTTTTCTATCAAACCATGACGTCACCATCATTAATCTGGACCATGGGCACATATTACATTATAAAAGATCTAGGATCAAAGATCTATGAGTCAAAGATGAGAAAGGGACGCAGTTATACGCAAGAGTGAGCGCGGTGTATTTGTATCTCATTCTAACGCATAACTGCGTCCCTTTCTCATCTTTTCTGCCTATTTATACTTGTCATTTTGCCTATTTATACTTGTCGAATGCGTGTAATAGACAAGGATGAACAGCGCAAAATGACGTAGGCTTGTGTCAGTCACGTGGTCTAACGGTTAGACCTTGTTTTCTTAGACCATGATCTGAACTCATTAGATTCGGGAGGCATTCCACGAGGTGTGGCACCACGAGTTGATCGCGGAGAGTCGCGCGCGCATCGGCGCGTGGGTCCGCGACGCCAAGCAGAGGATCCGAGAGGGCGCGCCGCCGCTATCGCCCGTCCTGCTCTACGAGGAACTAGTTGCGCTGTTTAAAGATCGAGGTAGGCCTGATTTGATTACCTTCTTCTTCTTCATCTGTCGTGTCGATGGCTAGTTTAAAATTTTTGTTGCCCAATATCCTGCCACCCTGATTGCTCTTTCTGAGGCCCGTGGGACGGAAAGAAGGACAAATGAGGAGGTTCTGGCGATAGTAGGAGAGAAGAGAAATTTGTTAAGGACCGTGGAAAATAGAAGAGGAAAATGTTGGGACATCTGATACGACATGTCAACTTCTTTAGAGCAATACTCGTAATGGAAGGAAAGATAGAAGTTGGAAAAAAAAACACTGTGCAGGTCGGTTTTGGCTTGTGCTGTACAAAGCTGAGCCTCTTTCTATTGCCTAAGAGTAGGATTGCAATTGAAGCCATACCTAAAATGTATTTATAATAAAGGGCTTTACACACAGCAACTATAATGTATATTAATGCACATTACATTCTTCGTTACATTATAGCTGCTGTGTGTTGTCTCCTGGCGATTTCAATGGAAAGATGTAATGAGATGTATCGTGCTATAATGTAAAGATGTACATTATAGCTGCTGTGTGTGAAGCCCTTTATTTTTTGGTTAATAACATACATACAACGCCTCTTTTACGTTTCTTTCTCAATATAGTATTATAATGAACCTCGTTTCCAGTATGGCGGCGCAGCATGTTCATCTTTCTGTGCGGGGTAGCGGTGGGCGGGGGCGCGGGGCTGTGCCTAGGGCTCCGCCTGGGGTCTCGCGCGCCGGCCGGGCCCCACGCCCGGGCGCTGCACACACACGACGACCAAACCGTCATGCTGGTTGAAGACGCCGGCTGCGCAGGTGATAACATTCACATATTCCATCATTACATCATTTCAGCCAAAAAATGGACCAACTCATTATCTGCATTTTTTTTTTTTTTTTTTGAATTGACCTATGCTTGTGTCGAAAAGGTACGACCAATCAAGCTTCACCGGACTTGAACCTCATTATCTGCCCATCTTGTCCTGTCACCTGCACGCGAGAGGACTTGATGAAGGTTATTGACGACGCTATTCGTGTGGCTAGTTTTTGGGCCGAGACTGTCTGAGTTTGCTGTCGACTAGAAAAGAAGAAGAAGAAGATAATTTCAGCTAACAACCTCCGTGGTCGAGTGGTTAAATCCTCGTCTGACGTTACGGAGGTTCCGGGTTCGAATCCCGGTGGGGATCCGTCGAACAAATATCAATTTGTGAGACTTTCCCCAGTTTGGTTAGGACATTGCAGGCTGAATCACCTGATTGTTCGAAAAGAAAGATGATTCCGTTTCAATGTATCACGCTTCTTCGGACTTGACCTGATGCAACTAATATCCCTGGCTAATTAGTGCGACAACGCGGCCAGCTTATTAGGCACTTTTGAGTTGCTTGCGGACCAAAGAAATGAAAAACCGCGCCTTATTGCGGAATTTCAATGGAACTAATTTTATAATTGTTACCGTAGTCGTATAAATATACACGTGGCGCCCCCAGAGCAGGTTTTTTATTTCTTTGGTCAGGCTTTAGGCTGCTTTTCCACCAGAACTGTGCGAAGTAGCTAAGCGATGTGCGAGGAAAAAATCTACCAATAGAATCACTAGGCTAGGAAAATGAAGTGATTCTATTATTCTATCCTCGCACACCGCTTAGCTACCTCGCACATCTCTGGTGGAAAAGCAGCCTAAAGCCTGACCAAAGAAATAAAAAACCTGCTCTGGGCGCGCCACGTGTATATTTTTACGACCAATAGAATCAGTGGGCTAGGAAAATGAAGTGATTCTTTTGGTGGATTTTTTCCTCGCACACCGCTTAGCTACCTCGCACAGCTCTGGTGGAAAAGCCTTAAACGCGTCTCGTTCCAGGAGCGTCGGCCGGGGAGGTGTTGGTCCGCGTGCAAGCGTTCAGCGTGTGTCCGGTGGACCGCTGGGTGCTGCGGGGGCGGGGCTCCCTGCTCCGCGCGCTCATTGGCCGCACGCAGCTCACCGTGGGCCGGGCCTTCGCGGGTAACACACAACTACCATATCATCATAAAGCTTATTTACCCCTAGGCAACAACAAGCTTCATTGACGCATGGTTTAAGAATATCTTCAGGCCGCATATTTGGTACAATTTTACCGTAACGGTATTTGGTACACTTTTATGGCCGTTTATTTAGTACACTTACTGTAACGGTATTTGATACACTTTTATGGCCGTTTATTTGGTACATTTTTACCACAACGGTATTTGGTACAGTTTTATGGCCGCATATTTGGTACACTTTAACCGTAACGGTATTTGGTACACTTTTATGGCCGTATATTTGGTACACTTTTACCGTAACATTATTTGGTACACTTTTATAGCCGCATATTTGGTAAACGTTAAAAGTGTATCAAATATACGGTAAAAGTGTGGTTCTACCAACATATATCAAAGGAGAGGCAACGATAACAGCAACAGCAGTGCATCTATAAGAAAAGTGAAAAATAAAATACAGAACTACATCTTCGATCTCGTTCTTCTTCAGCAGTATTCTTGTGTTGCTAAAAATTGAAATATTTGCAGCATGCGGCAGCCTGTTTGCGCCGAGAAACATCGTGGCTAGATAATTTATAAGGCATCTTGCAGATTTACTTTTTAATGAAATAAGTGTTATTGACCACGTCTAGGTAAACGAAGTGTAGGACGCTCCCCGGCTAGGTGGAGTGACTATCTGCGAAATGTGGCTGGCAGCAGGGGGGTACGTGCGGCCGAAGGGAGGGGCAAATGGCGCGCAAAGGGAGAGGCCTATGTCCAGCAGTGGACACAAGCAGGCTGTTAATGATAATGAAGTGTCATTGCTCTTTGTTTGTTGTGCAGGAGTGGTGTTGGACGTGGGTCACGGGGTCAACGACCTGGAACTTGGGGACGAGGTGTGGGGCTGCGTGAGCGAGTGGAGCGGCGGCGCGGCCAGCGAGCTGCTCACCGTCAGGAGGTGGGTCCCATTCCACCACTGCTATTGGACGAGGTGTGGGGGAGTGGAGCGGCGGCGCGGCCAGCGAGCTGCTCACCGTCAGGAGGTGGGTCCCATTCCACCACTGCTATTGGACGAGGTGTGGGGGAGTGGAGCGGCGGCGCGGCCAGCGAGCTGCTCACCGTCAGGAGGTGGGTCCCATTCCACCACTGCTATTGGACGAGGTGTGGGGGAGTGGAGCGGCGGCGCGGCCAGCGAGCTGCTCACCGTCAGGAGGTGGGTCCCATTCCACCACTGCTATTGGACGAGGTGTGGGGGAGTGGAGCGGCGGCGCGGCCAGCGAGCTGTGAGCCGTCAGGAGGTGGGTCCCATTCCACCACTGTTATTGGACGAGGTGTGGGGGAGTGGAGCGGCGGCGCGGCCAGCGAGCTGTGAGCCGTCAGGAGGTGGGTCCCATTCCACCACTGCTATTGGACGAGGTGTGGGGGAGTGGAGCGGCGGCGCGGCCAGCGAGCTGTGAGCCGTCAGGAGGTGGGTCCCATTCCACCACTGCTATTGGACGAGGTGTGGGGGAGTGGAGCGGCGGCGCGGCCAGCGAGCTGTGAGCCGTCAGGAGGTGGGTCCCATTCCACCACTGTTATTGGACGAGGTGTGGGGGAGTGGAGCGGCGGCGCGGCCAGCGAGCTGCTCACCGTCAGGAGGTGGGTCCCATTCCACCACTGCTATTGGACGAGGTGTGGGGGAGTGGAGCGGCGGCGCGGCCAGCGAGCTGTGAGCCGTCAGGAGGTGGGTCCCATTCCACCACTGTTATTGGACGAGGTGTGGGGGAGTGGAGCGGCGGCGCGGCCAGCGAGCTGTGAGCCGTCAGGAGGTGGGTCCCATTCCACCACTGCTATTGGACGAGGTGTGGGGGAGTGGAGCGGCGGCGCGGCCAGCGAGCTGTGAGCCGTCAGGAGGTGGGTCCCATTCCACCACTGCTATTGGACGAGGTGTGGGGCTGCGTGAGAATGAATGTAAAGAATGAACCCGATTCTACATTAAATATTACGCTCTAACTTAAATTTGAAAATCATATGTCCCATTCATGTTCTTAAGAACGAAAAGGGACAGGTGATTTCCAACCTACATTTAGAGACGTCAAAGTTCGCACTAATTTAGCTGGCATTTAAAAACATCCCGACTAAATTAAGCTGCATTTGACAGCTGCGCTGCTTATTTTCATTAAAAATTTAATTCATCCAACACCAACAACTTAAATTTAGCGGCCACGCCGGAATTGAGCCAATGAACGGTCCCCGGGCTCACCACCATGCTCCAAGGTAGATCTTCCCTTTGGCTTCACTACATAGTCACTACATAGTATAAAATAAAGTCGCTTTCTCCGTCCCTATGTCCCTATGTCCCTATGTCCCTATGTCCCTTTGTACGCTTAAATCTTTAAAACTACGCAACGGATTTTGATGCGGTTTTTTTTAATAGATAGAGTGATTCAAGAGGAAGGTTTATATGTATAATACATGCATAATATACTGAAGGATAACCCACAATAACCATTTTCCCGTGCGGAGCCGGGGCGGGTCGCTAGTATAAAATAAAGTCGCTTTCTCTGTCCCTATGTCCCTATGTCCCTCCCTTTGTACGCTTAAATCTTTAAAACTACGCAACGGATTTTGATGCGGTTTTTTTTAATAGATAGAGTGATTCAAGAGGAAGGTTTATATGCATAATACATGCATAATATACTGAAGGATAACCCACAATAACCATTTTCCCGTGCGGAGCCGGGGCGGGTCGCTAGTAACATTATAAAGAATGTGTGTGTGTTGCAGCACCCGCGTGAGCAAGCGGCCGCGCACTTTAGCCGCCGACAGCGCCGCGTCTCTGCCCTGGGCCGGCGCGCTCGCCCTCTCTGCGCTCGAGCGGCTACACTACACACCAGACACCACCAAATCCAAACGGTAATACCCTTTTTTGTTTCTTTTAGCTAGCTGTTTCCGTCCGCGTTAACGGTTTTTCTCGTTGGAATGAGGATTTTTTCCATAGTAAAAGGTAACCTATGTTACTACCAAGGTCAATTCTATCTTTCTACCAAGTTTAATTAAAATCCGTAGTTCAGTAGTTTCGGAGTTTATGCAATGGTAACAAACAAACATATCTTTCTTATTTATTTATTTTATTATCTCTTGCACACAAACTCATCTCTCTCGCTCTCTCTCATCTCTCTTCTTTCTTCTTTATGATATTTACAGTTCACAGACGCACTAATTTGTACAGTCCGGTTTTCTTAAGTTAACTTGGTGTGTTTGTTTGCAGCGTGGCGATATGCGGCGCGGCGAGTGGCGAGGGCTGCGTGCTGATACAGTTGTTAAACAGCTGGGGGGCCTTGCTTACTGTGTGTGCGCCCAGGCACGCCGCTATGACGCTGCAGGACCTAGGTATAGTAGTCTGATACAGTTGTTAACAGCTGGGGGGCCTTGCTTACTGTGTGTGCGCCCAGGCACGCCGCTATGACGCTGCAGGACCTAGGTATAGTAGTCTGATACAGTTGTTAACAGCTGGGGGGCCTTGCTTACTGTGTGTGCGCCCAGGCACGCCGCTATGACGCTGCAGGACCTAGGTATAGTAGTCTGATACAGTTGTTAACAGCTGGGGGGCCTTGCTTACTGTGTGTGCGCCCAGGCACGCCGCTATGACGCTGCAGGACCTAGGTATAGTAGTCTGATACAGTTGTTAACAGCTGGGGGGCCTTGCTTACTGTGTGTGCGCCCAGGCACGCCGCTATGACGCTGCAGGACCTAGGTATAGTAGTCTGATACAGTTGTTAACAGCTGGGGGGCCTTGCTTACTGTGTGTGCGCCTAGGCACGCCGCTATGACGCTGCAGGACCTAGGTATAGTAGTCTGATACAGTTGTTAACAGCTGGGGGGCCTTGCTTACTGTGTGTGCGCCCAGGCACGCCGCTATGACGCTGCAGGACCTAGGTATAGTAGTCTGATACAGTTGTTAACAGCTGGGGGGCCTTGCTTACTGTGTGTGCGCCCAGGCACGCCGCTATGACGCTGCAGGACCTAGGTATAGTAGTCTGATACAGTTGTTAACAGCTGGGGGGCCTTGCTTACTGTGTGTGCGCCCAGGCACGCCGCTATGACGCTGCAGGACCTAGGTATAGTAGTCTGATACAGTTGTTAACAGCTGGGGGGCCTTGCTTACTGTGTGTGCGCCCAGGCACGCCGCTATGACGCTGCAGGACCTAGGTATAGTAGTCTGATACAGTTGTTAACAGCTGGGGGGCCTTGCTTACTGTGTGTGCGCCCAGGCACGCCGCTATGACGCTACAGGACCTAGGTATAGTAGTCTGATACAGTTGTTAACAGCTGGGGGGCCTTGCTTACTGTGTGTGCGCCCAGGCACGCCGCTATGACGCTGCAGGACCTAGGTATAGTAGTCTGATACAGTTGTTAACAGCTGGGGGGCCTTGCTTACTGTGTGTGCGCCCAGGCACGCCGCTATGACGCTGCAGGACCTAGGTATAGTAGTCTGATACAGTTGTTAACAGCTGGGGGGCCTTGCTTACTGTGTGTGCGCCCAGGCACGCCGCTATGACGCTGCAGGACCTAGGTATAGTAGTCTGATACAGTTGTTAACAGCTGGGGGGCCTTGCTTACTGTGTGTGCGCCCAGGCACGCCGCTATGACGCTGCAGGACCTAGGTATAGTAGTCTGATACAGTTGTTAACAGCTGGGGGGCCTTGCTTACTGTGTGTGCGCCCAGGCACGCCGCTATGACGCTGCAGGACCTAGGTATAGTAGTCTGATACAGTTGTTAACAGCTGGGGGGCCTTGCTTACTGTGTGTGCGCCCAGGCACGCCGCTATGACGCTGCAGGACCTAGGTATAGTAGTCTGATACAGTTGTTAACAGCTGGGGGGCCTTGCTTACTGTGTGTGCGCCCAGGCACGCCGCTATGACGCTACAGGACCTAGGTCATACAGTTCCATACATTACAATTCAATGGTACGTGCACGTCTACGTTACGCAAGCGGTGTGCCCCGTCTCATACAGTTCCACAAATTAAATCTGCATTTGTCAACTTTTGGCGGGCAGATTTTCAAAATTAGCGGTCTCAAATTGACTTTGGTATTGCATTGGGTTGAAATCGAGATCGATATAAATTTCATGAGTAGAGCCCCTGGTCGCGTTTTGTTATTGTCTTGTTTCATGTATCTTCATTAATTTTATAGTATTACGTTTCGAAATAAAGCATATCGATGGTAAAGGGCTTATACGACATTTTGACGAAAATCACTTTTTGATGCAGTTCTATTGGTCTCATCTAGCTCTTTCGATCTGTATATTTGATATTAAAATGACGATTTGTCCTTTAAGCCCTTAAACATTTCCACCATCGATATGTTTATGATTATCGGTACCAGGCGCTCATAAGTTTGTAGACATGGACGGTTCTATGGATAATTTTATGACTATTGGTACCAGGCGCGCAGGAGTTCGTGGATGTGGAGGGTTCGTCGGACCCGGTGTTGCTGTCGTGGCTGAGCTTGGAGCAGCACGCGGCGCGCGCGGGCCCCTGGGACGCCGTGCTGGCCTGCGCGGGCGCGGGGGTGCCGCCCGCGCATGCGCACAACACCGCAGCACTGCTTAAGTCAGTATACTATAATATAACTGGTGACCCCTGCTTCCTTACAAACTATGTGCAACCAGAGGCCAACATGAAATGGATATCTTATGTGCGTGTCATGGTTTGTTTTCATATTAATCCGGACGGAAAGTCATTGACGCCTGCATACAATGCGCACGTTTTTTTTTCAAACGATACGATAAAACTATAGAAAATTATCGCAAAATACGTAATTTGGCATACCGTAGTAGAAGGCGGGGTGAGCGTCTGACCTTCGTTATATTTTTCAATGAAGTCGGTTAATAACTTTCAAGAAAAGAAAGAATCAATGAACTTTTGTCCAGATTTATATGTAACGGATCATATAATTACGTTTCATAGTACCAAGCACCTAGAAGTTCGTAGAAATTGTCTTGACAGTTCCCCAGCTCGGATGCAATAAAATATACCACAGTATTGTTCAAATTAGTGTATGAATATAAGTGGCGCGGTACTAGGAGCGCATAAGTTTGTAGACGGCTCGGGGTGTTGTCGTGGCTGAGCTTGGAGCAGCACGCGTGCTGGCCTGCGCGGGCGCGGGGGTGCCGCCCGCGCATGCGCACAACACCGCAGCACTGCTCAAGTTAGTACACTATAATATAACTACAGAAGGCGCACTCTTTGATAGCAAACGTGCGAATTTAATTCTAGCTACCACGCTACTAACGTTCAAATTACATTGAACGCGTCGAACGTGACCCTGGCTATATTAGCCTACCATTTGTCGCTGTCCGTACCGTCCGTGAGTCCATATTACCACAGACTAAATAATAGCGTCGTCACAAGCGCGCGCGTTTTTCCTACTATAATATAGCCGTAGAAAGAAATGAAACCCACCAGGAGCGAGGTCCGGTGAATAGGGTGCTCCATCCTTTCAAAGCCAGCATCTTCAATGGCAGCCATGGCAACTTGGGACTTGTGCGCGGAGGCTTTATCTTGATGAAAAAAAAACATCTTCTGCGAGTTTTCCACGCCGTTCCTTGCGCATTTCATCATGAATTTATATAAAGATCGCGTAATACGCCCGGCGTAGCTATATTCTCCAACTCCAACATTGGCTTCCACAGTGTCCTAAACCGTATCTGCCGCCAACACAATGAACTCTTTCAAAAAGAGAACACAGATATTCTAAGTCTTACTTATAATCAGTTTAGAACCATGCTGTTCAAGTTCATATTAAACAGAGTCTGATTATTTGCTGTTTTGCGTGTGATTTATATAATATAATCTATAGTAAGTTATGTTTCTCCTTTTTAGTAACTTTATTATATAATTCTGCTTTGAGTGTAATAGCACATAATAGTTTAGTCCTAGACAAGACAATGTGATTAACGCATGCTGTGTTTGCCTGTAATTGGGTGTACCCTGTACATGTTATCGTTTTTTTTGACAATGTAATTAGATAAGTTTAAGGTGTATTACCTGTTGGCGAACATATATAAATAAATAAAAAAAAAAATTAAAAAAAAATCTGGAGCTCTGGCGCGAAGTGGGAAAGGAAAACTATCCCAAAAAGACTTACATCACTCACGCTGTATAAACACTCGTTATTCAGGTCGACGGCGCCCCGCAACGCCATCTTGGATCTGCGGCCGCACCCATTAATCTCGGACCGGCTGCCGACGCCCTTCGCCTTCGTCTTCGGAGTCACTTTCTACACCTACAGAACTCTCAGGGTAAGCAGTTTGCAGGGGTCCAGTGAAGCTTGAAAACCATTAATTTTGACATGCAAGTAATTCGTGCAAGACGAGGCCATAAATAGCCTCACTTAAAACCAAATACCATCTACGTACTCGTACACTCGAAACCAAAAACTTCCCCAATGTGTGGTGAGCATTTTACCACTCCGCCACAGAAGCTGTTAATACATTCCTGACAGAACCCCCAATATAATAATATAATAATAATAAAGCAGCTATTAATATTATTTTTATCCTAAGTCAATCTTCCTGCTCCTCTGTATTCTGTGCTTGAGTGTTCGAATTACAGAGCCCCCACTAGCGTTTTTCGAGAGGCCTGTTTCACTCCCGGCTATAGGCGCTTTGCCAGTGAAACAGGTCTGATGCAAGGATATATTGCAATAGGAAACTCTTCCTATATTTATAGTATAGTTGTATAATGCTGAAAAAGAATAGATTTATTTATCTCCAGTGGGCGCGGTCGTACGCGCAGTGGACTGCACGATGGATGCACCCGCCCACCTCTCTCTTCACTGTATCTGACCATTTTTAACCCTCGAAGAAAAAGAGGGGTGTTATAAGTTTGACGTGTCTGTGTCTGTGGCATCGTAGATTCTAAACGGATGCTCCAATTTTGATCTAGTTTTTTTTTGTTTGCAAGGTGTCACAATCGAGAGTATTCCTAGCATGTTCTTAGCTATGAACCAAGCAAATATCTTCAGCCACTAGCAAGATTATCAGCTCATTTCTAGTTCTTGAAAGGATTAAGTAACGGTTTTGTGCCGGGGTTATTTTAATGTAATTATTTTTTTATGAAGTAGTATAATATCGGTTAAGTAAAGTAATATAATAATAAGGGTTGCCTGGTAGAAATTGCTACCTTAGCAATAAGGCCACCTTTTGTACACCTGTGTTGATTTAATTATGTTTGTTGTATTCTCTTGTGTGCAATAAAGTATATTCTATTGTATAATAATGTGTTGTCAGTGGGTGTTCGGCCTGGGTGGTAACACAGACTGGCTAGAGGATAAATACAAGCTGCGCGCCGGGCTCGACACCCTCACGCAGCTCGTGGACAGCGGACACCTCACACCTGTACTCGACAAGGTAACCACTCATCATCATCATCATCTCAGCCTGTAGACGTCCACTGCTGGACAAAGGCCTCCCCCAAGGATCTCCACAATGATCGGTCCTGCGCTGCCTGCATCCAGCCATAACCACTACCAGTATGCTTACTATGTAAGAAGCGACAGGCTAGAAAAGCTGTCAAACGCGACATAGTGACATTAGAGCCATAGCAGTTCTGTCAATATGTCGCGTTTGACAGCTTGTCGACCTTGTCGCTTCTTACGTAGTAGGGGGCTGATAAAGAAATAGGTACAAATATTTTATAGAAATTGGTTAGTATTGTTAGCTTTAATAATATCCAAGATGGGTGATATACTGACCTGGTCGATCATGAGGAAAGGCAGTTTGGCGGGCATCTTAGCGCCAGTAACAGCGGAGGTAACATGTGGGGAGCTTCCTCGCGACGAGCGTCTACTATCTGGAAACATAAGAAAGCCTACAGCCCCCGTAACATGCAGTGCTATGACAAAAGTTTGTCGTACATTTAACTGTCAAAAAGCTGCGAAATACCCGCCATATTGATTTTTTTTTTTAATTGACCTATGCTTGTGTCGAAAAGGTACGACGGATCAAGCTTCACCGGACTTGCGGGGGAGCGGAAGACTCTACCCCAAAAAAAGTCATATACCAACGCGTCTAGGGGCGGCTCAAGGGAGCCTCGGACCACGGCCTAGCGCGTTGATATTGAAAAACATCGTGAAGGAGACGACGCCTGAGGGGCTCCGTCTCTGAAAATATCCTCTAATAGAATAGGAAAGCTAGTCTAATATAGGATTACTCTACTTGTATTACTCCATTGATTAATTATTTTTTGTAGGTGTATCTCCCGCAAGACTTCGAGAATGCTTTAGCCCACGCGTGTAGCGAAGACGCCATCGGGACCACAGTCATAAGGTTCCCTTAGCAGTACCAAGTCAATCTAGTCCACAATCACCTCAATATGGCCTAGATTCAGACCTAGCCTAGGTCACAAATTACTATGCTCTATTTATTGCACGGAGTCCCTATAATGTACCACCTAATGTATGAGTTAATTTTACAAGCACGACACAGATGGCGCTGATCTGAATGATTACACTAAAAGAGTAGAGATGGCGCTGTTTAAAAAGGTTTATCGACCCGTGATTGAACATGGTAATTCTCGCCGTCGTCGTTGAGTCGACGTACAGACCAGGGACGCTTCGCAGGCCTTTGAGGAAACTTGTTTTGTTAAATAAAATTTTCTTGCGAAGGTCTCTAAGTTTATTTTCGGTGAGCAAATTGTTTACATTATAGAGACTTTGTTAAAGAAATATGTCTGTTTCTTAAAAATCTGGACAAAAGTTCATTGACCTCTTACTTTTCTTGAATGTTATTAAAAATGAAGAAGTTCACCAAAAAATATTATGTTACCTATTGGAAAAGGAGTTTGGTTAGCACTAACCTGAAATCCTCCAAATTGCCAGGCTCATCAGCTGCCGGGCCAGGTCGCTAGTCACTGGTTGTATGTTGTTCTTCTTTTTTCAAAAATGTTTTGCTTTTGAAGAGCTGAATTTATTTTATCTATGACACACGCGTTAGCCGTTAGACTTGATTGGCGAACGAACGCTCACCCCGTCTTCTACTAAGGTATGCCAAATTACGTATTTTATCTATAAATCGAAGCGAATGAATGAATGGTTTATAGATAGTACCTATACTACCTATATACGCTAACAGACGACATCTGTTGAAAAAGTAATAAACTATTACGTATTTTGCAATAATTTCCTATAGTTTTATCGTATCGTATGAAAAAAATGTGCGCATTGTATGCAGGCGTCAATGACCTTTTATCCGGATTAATATGAAACAAACCATAGATTATATTACAGGATGTTAGAAAAAGTATTACTATCCTCTAAATCACTTATAATGTTGGTGACGTACAAACAAAGTACTGAACATTGAAGAATTTTTTTAAACATTTATTACTATTTTTTAAATGTTTTTTTAATCTGCTTTACGCATCAAAGTTATTCACCTCATGCCGATCGCGCAAACAATTACGTATAACGGTATAAGTATATACCTACTTTGTGAAACGACGCAACGTTGCCTAGCTAAACCTGGCCTCGTAACATGCAGTGCTATGACAAAAATTTGTCGCACATTTAACTGTCATAAAATCCGCCATATTGAAATATCCTCCAATAGGATAAGAGAATACGCACGACAAAATTATGTCTGTCACGCGTGGACCGGGCATGTTAGAGGGGATGTGGTGTTGAGTGAATGAACTTAGCAAAGAGCATAATAAAATAAAAAATCGTAATTAAAAAAATGTTCAAATTTATATTTTTTATTTTTATTGTGATACACGTTAGTAACACAATAGTGTATAAAGGGTAATAATAATAATAAAAAGGATAGTGATACTTTTTTACACCCTGTATAATAGTTAATTCGTCCTAAAGCCAGTTTTGCCAATAATGGCCTAAGATGTAAATAGTATAGGATATGATGTGACTGTGTTTTTGCCAGTTTTAATACGGAGGACTTTGAATTCGAATCTTTTCCGATATCGATACAGGTTTTAATTTTACGCTTTGACTAAAAGTATTGGAATATAATTTTATATCTAAAGCCTGACCAAAGAAATAAATAATATAATACATAGTTTAAAAAACTAAAAAACACGCTTCCTGTCCGCCATATTGGATTTAAGTCACGTGACTTTTTTTTCGTATTCCTGACAGCAAACCCTTTCATTTGATACCCATATCATGGGAGTGGATTTCAAACAGCCAGTTCGCCATCTTAGGGAAGCCGCCATATTTTCTTATATAGCTAGTCATGTATTGTCATCAAAACTCAAAGCGTGTGCAAAATTTCATCCTAATCGAAGACTGGGAAGTGGGTCAAATTAAGATTCCAAGATTTTTTACATACATATAATGGGGAGGCCGCCATATTGGATTTGTAATGACGTTTCTTAGCTAGTCATGTATTGTCATCAAAACTCAAAGCGTGTGCAAAATTTCATCCTAATCGAAGACCGGGAAGTGGGTCAAATTAAGATTCCAAGATTTTCTTACATACATAGTTACTTACAAGTGAAGCTAATATAAAGCGTGTAAAAACCTGTTTTGGGGGCGCCACGTGTATATTTTTACGACTATGGCAACAATTTCCCTTATAAAATTAGTTCCATTGAAATTCCGCAATATGGCGAGGTTTTTTATTTCTCTGGTCAGGATTTACATCATTTACGTAAGGAAATCTAAACTTTAAAGCAAGCAATATACAGTTTCTAAAGGGTTATTATCCGTCTACTCGACTATTGAGTTGTTAAAATATACCGTATCTTAGGAATTTGAATGGAATTACCATTTTAAATTATTATAATATAAGGTCGAATTTCGTGTGGTCAAGTCAACCTAAATGACCTATACCAAAATGGTACTTACTTAAACTACTACTTTACTAAAATATATATATTAACGATAAATTTTATCCCACTTCAACTGACGAGTCAGTACGGTATAGAAAGTAATATTATGCAATATTTGAATTTCCGAAATCAAATTCAAAGTATTTATTTTTAACTTTAGGATATTACATTTCAATTCAATTCAAAAAGTTTTTATACGAAGTAAGATTTTGCAAATCCTTTTCGACGTCGAGGCGAGTTCACGATTTGGCTGTCTTCTGTGGAGGAGAACTCGCCGGAAGAAATTCCACAGGCGTTGCATCTTTTTAGAATATTTTTACAAAATTATAAATTACTAGCTTTCCTCCCCGCGACTCCGCCCGCGTTAACAGATTTTCCCGTGGTAAAAAGTGGCCTATGTGTTATTCTGATGTATAAGCTATATTACTGTAAAGTTTTATTAAAATCCATTCCTTTTTGCGTGAAAGAGTAACAAACATACATCCATACTCACAAACTTTCCGGTTTATAATATTAGTAGGATTATTTTATACAATTTTATCAATCAAACAAAGTACATTTGCAGACCCTATCTATGGTGTGTAACGATCAAATCTTATTATCTTTATAATATTTATCTATAACTCCGTGTGTAAAACTGATTTAAGGAGTAGGTATATCATTAAAACCTAGAAAATAAACTAAAACCGCCCTAAAAATAAATTATTTAATACAAAATATAACACCGTTATTGTATCTTGTGAAATAAAAAAGTATATTCTGTAAAAAAATATTTATTAAGGAGTGTATATCTAAATTAATTATAAGGTTTGAAAAGTTAAATTGTAACCATTCCTATAAAAGCTAACGACTTTTGTATTATGAACAACTAATAAAAATAAATTCTAAATTATTTTACTATTCTAAACTAACTTATGATTGTGACTGGACAATATTATTTTCTCATGTTAAACTATGTTTGTAAGTAATTATTGATTATAAAATATATTTTGCTATTGTTCCTAATAATATTTCAAAAGTTAACTTTATGAAGTAAATAAACATAAATATGATATTGTAGTCTTTTTAGAAACTTTAATTATAAACCTGAGTAACTTTTACCAAAGAAATAAAAAGACATCTGGCAATACTTATTTTCCCTTCGTACTGGCATGGCATACAGGCTTTTTATCTAAATTGAAAAAAAAACACAACAAATTATTTTCTTTAGAAATGTTCCTTTTTTTTAGTTTTATAAAAGCTAAAGAAGTGAATGATGTTCAAATACCTTCCGAGTTTTGCCATTTTCATAATTAATTGTTGGAATAGATAATTATTGTTTTGTTTATCTAATTCTATTTTACATATATTTTTCCTGTTACCTACAATTACACTATTTTTTATTATACCCAGAAACTGAATAGATGTTATATAAAATATTTTACTTTATACATGCTTCCCTCCGTCACAAAATGAATTAATAAAATCAAAGACTGCACCGCCATCTAACTATTGTAACCGTGGATCTGTACATAATGTATATTTTAGAAAATGTACTATTTTAATTTTAGAAAAGAACTTAAAGCAAATGTTATTTTTATTAGATAGGTGCTCATTGTAAATAGATTCATAGTAAAGTGTACAATACAAAGAAAATTAAAAGGTCTGCCTACCCCTTGGGATGGCGAGTCGATGTATGTATGAACGGTGTTATAAAATATACGAGTTTTGTAGATAGTTCAAGTTATTTAATAAATTGTTGTTTTAAAGATTTAATGTTCTTGTTTTATTTCGTTTGAATCAAAGGTGAAAAAATTATGTCCATAGTAGAAATGAACAATCATAAAAAGATTCAGCCATAAAAATTATCAAAACGAATATGTCCTACCACGAAAATGCACAATCATAAAAATGTCCAACCATCATAATGAGTAGGTATAGGTACATACTAAATTCTAATCTTAGTAAACCAGTAAGGTCATGGCATGAAGCTGACTGGATAGTAGCGAGCGAATATACGCTTTGATTAAATATGTTACGCCCGCGCCGCGGCTCGCCTTGCTCTAGGGCGAGCCTGCGGCGTGAACTCTTAAGATAGTAGACGGATACGCGTCGATTAAAAGAAACTGGGTGCCGAGTGCGAGTTTTGCAACCAAAGTAAACGCGCTCGATAGCGAGAGCGTAAACGCGATTTTGTATGGAATTGAAACTACGCCATCTGTAGACAGTTCGCTGAACTAAAATTTCTCCATACTAAAATGCTCGTTTACGTTGTAGTTATCGAGCGCGTTTCGTGAGTAAAAAACTCGCACTCGGCACTCTGAAGTCACATAGATTTTAGGTTTATTCGCAATTTCACGGTAACACTTTAACAATTACACTCACAGTAACAATTTTAGAGAATAATTAATTAATTTAGGTACATTTGAGGAGAATGGCCACGTAGTTCGTGGCCAGGAGTAAGTCAAGGAATGAATAATAAAAAATGGATGATTGACGGATGATTTTGAATGAATTCCAAAATTAAATATATTTGAATTTAGACGAAAATGGTAAATGAGATGAGAAATGAAGTAGAAAACGTGGCAACGAGGCAGCACGCAATGCACCTCGTTACAAATATAGTAACAGATACACGAACGCCGCCGCTCAGAAAACGGCACCGTCAAAACTACGCCGGAATCAAGCAAGGCGCAATTGGTGTCTCAGTCGCTAATCAACGGCGCAGATTGTCTGAATCGTTCCCACTAGTTCCATGATGGATCTAATGCAACTATTTTTTCCCACTAGTGAATGAATCTGACGTTGATTTATTTCATGTTGGAGTGAGAGAATGATTTAAGGCCTGACCAAAGAAATAAGAAGCCTCGCCATATTGCGGAATTTTAATGGAACTAATTTATAAGGGAAATTGTTGCCATAGTCGTAAAAATCACAGATAATATAATACTAGTTACACTAGTAAAAATATACACGTGGCGCGCCCAGAGCAGGCAGGCTTCTTATTTCTTTGGTCAGGCTTTAAAAATAGTCGAAACGGTACGATGTGTAAGTTGTTAGTTGACGCGGCGGTGTGATGTTTTGCGTGGATCTACTTTTTTAGAGCCTGACCAAAGAAATAAGAAGCCTCGCCATTTTGCGGAATTTTAATGGAACTAATTTATAAGGGAAATTGTTGCCATAGTCGTAAAAATATACACGTGGCGCGCCCAGAGCAGGCTTCTTATTTCTTTGGTCAGGCACTTTGATCGAAGAATATAATTATGCATATTGAAGGGAACTATTTATTATAAGGGCATTTGCTAGCGAAAATAAAACCAAGGTTCTATATAAACCACATTTATTATTGTAACATTGTCGTGACCACAACCTAACACGATATAATTAATTATAAATAGAAACAGGGTAACATTAAGTACAAACCAAATAACAGCTTCCTTCCTTATACATTAATTGATTGAAGTTTATTCTATTTACTTTGACGTGATCTAAATTATAATATTTTTGGTAAATTTTACAATTTTACCCAACTTTAGCCATTACTATAAATATTACAGCCTCCATAGCTGAGTGGTAAAACACATTACGGAGGTTCCGGGTTCGAATCCAGTCAAAACAATATCCTTTTTGAGACTTTTTTTGGTTTCCATGTTATTATGAGATTGTCCGAAAATAAATCGAAAGCCGTTGCATTACGTGCCTTCCGAAGCACGGTTTTCGTGAGCAACGGCTCCTGGCTGCTATTAACTAATCTTTTGATTGATTGTGCGAAAAGAAACTGAAAAAAGGAAAGAGCAAGGCTGCTGCTAGTGCTTCGGAAGGCACGTAAAGCCGTTGCTCCTGGTTGCTAATTGCTTTTAACCGAAATAAAAAAAAACTTTAAAAATTAATAAAGTAGTGTATTTTGCATTTCAAATAAAATACTGAAACATTTTGTATTTTTGTATTTTAAATGCTTTTAATATAGTATTTTGTAATTTGTATTTCAATTAAAGCAAAGCATGTATTTTTCCCATCCTTGAGTACATGATACATTTTTTTAAATTTACCTCAATATTATAACTAAGAATAACGTCTCAAACACCATTATACTAATTCTAGGGGTTCATTACACCCAAACCAGAATGTATCCATCACAAATCTTACCTACTTACCTTCCCATATCTAATTCATGTCAATATCAGAACAGTGCTACCAGACTTATTGTATACAAGCAAAATATAAAATTAATAATGTTCATAATTGTTGAACCTTAGAGAATAAATATACATAGAGCACGCGCATCGCTCCGCTGCCTTTATGTGAAGCGTAAGCAAATTTTGGCAGATTTTGTATGGGCGGTGAAATCAATAACATTTTTCTTTTTTGATTGGTTCCTCGACTCATGTTTGCAACTTATCACTGCACATTTCAAAACTTTCTCCTATTAAATTTCTTATTTTCACCGGGAAAAATAATCAGCTCCGATAACCATTTGATACTAAACGAACGCGCTGAAGATATTCGGACTGTTCATATCCGTGCTTACGGTTCATACTCGATTAGGCGTACTCTATCCCTCCCAGAAAATTTTCTATTTATACTCTAAGTGTATTGAACATTGATTTATAGCTGGTTCTAGGTTTAACACACGTACAACATTCATTTCTGTTTTAAATAGTATTGACACTATTAGGAGTAGGATAGAAGTAGGATTTACTAATTACAACCTAATTCCTTCTCATTATGGTCGTATTTTAATTGTGATAACTAAGTACTTACAGTTTATTTATGAAGTTTTCACATTCTATCTAGAACTGTTAATAATCCATAGTTCCCTATTTCAATACGCCTTCCAGCAACTAGTAAATGTAAATTGAAGTTTATGATAGTTTGTTAATTTTGTATCATCTCAATTTGTATTTAATATTCCATAAATTTTGTTCTAAAATGTATTTATAACCAGGTAGCACTGCGTCTGTTACAATTTGCACAGTAGCGAGCTAAGTTGCCGTTATCTAAACTAGAAGTTGACCTAGAATAGAAGCCTAGTATACAAACAGTATTGAACACTATACAGACGTAATAATACATGCTGCATTTCAAATAAACAAATTCTGTCAACCAGTGTAGTTATGGCGCATTTTCATTGGTCGATAAGTCGGTCTTTAACCCGAATGCGGGGAGTTGGGATTTTAACGCATGCAGGCTGACGACCAATGAAATTAGTCAGTCGATAACTCGGTCGATAAAAAGCATGTGGGGACCCCCAAAACCCAAGATCTCTGTTTCTGCTATACTGTATCCAGATTCTCTCGCACCCCGCATGCGGGCGCTAACGACCAATGAAAATGCGCCCTTACACTGGCCAGCAAAACTAAGTACCTACTACACTTATTTATTTTTTCTAAACTTTAGAAGTTAGAGATAATACTGTAATAATTTTAAAGCATATTTAAAAAAAATACAAAATATGCGATCCTGTGGAGTTTCTTGTTTGGGTTGTTCTCCGCAGCAGCGAACACATTGCGCAAACCTGCCAGTTATATTCAAACTGATATCGCATCGCCCCTTTTAGCTAAGACTTGTACATTCGTTTGAGACGAAAGCCGGTCTTGCTTTGAGCAAAGCTTTTCAACTTCCGAAATGACGTCATTGTGTTCTACGGGAGCCTAGAATAAATAAAATAATTTTAAATTTTGAGATTTAAATAAGAAATGTTTTTAGTAAATCTTATTAGGTTTCTTTGGAACTAATATAGAATGCCAATGCTCTGGGGGCGCCACGTGTATATTTTTACGACTAATATGGCAAAAATTTCCCTTATAAAATTAGTTCCATTGAAATGCCGCAATTTGGCGAGGTTTCTTATTTCTTTGGTCGGCTTTATAATAACAAGTCGAGTCCTTTTTATCGATATATATTTTGTAGGTACCTACCTAATTTCAAAAGTGTGGGTACTTAGTTTTGCAGTTATATACAAATATAAAGAAATAAGCAATTCGTTATTAATTACATTGAAACTGGTTAATATTTAAACAACTGGACCCTAAATAACCATAAAGAGATTCTACTAATAAATTAAAAATAATATAATTCAAATATAATACAATGTCAATATCTGCAATAGGAATGTCTTTTGTTAACATTTAATAGCGAACACTCAACCAGAACAATTAGGTACAGAAGCCAGCACATGCGGTTGGACATTCGCACTACGAAATTCACCCCTACCGCTACGGAATACGGGCGCTCTTTTACGAAGTTTTATTTTACCTTTAAAAAATATGAAGGAATTGAAGTAAATATATGGCGCAACTAATTGTTATGGTTGAGTAGTACAAAATATACCGAACTCTAGCATTAAGCTATTAACGAGTAATTTAAATAATATCAAGATATAATATTACGTATTGTTTAAACTGCTTTTTATAATATCTCAAGAATTGTTAACATCTTTTACAGGTAATTTTTTAAAGAATTAATATTTTTGATGTTTTTTTTTTTTATTTTGTCTTCAGAATTAAGTAGCGCTAAGAATGTTAGCTTACGATTAGTTATAATATGGGTAATAATTACGATATAGGCAGTACAGTAGTGTAGCGAGATTTGATGTGAGCAAGCCACTACTTGTGTCAGAGAAACTTTGTGGCGAATCTGAAAACAAAGTTCAATATAAGTAAGTACACTTATTACACTATACGAAAAGAAAGAAAAGCCGTTTATAAAAAAAAACAAACATTATTAAATGTTTATAAAATGGAGTAGAAATCAAAGGAAAACTTGTATCATCGCTGTAGAGGAAACAGGATTGCGCTAAACTTCAGCTGCTGTGGTCCCTCATGTAGGGCGCCATCTAGCGGTGGATCGCCGTATTAACTCGCCGAGTTTCTACTCGGCGAGTTAGGCGAGCACGCGGTGATCCGCCGCTAGATGGCGCTATTATTAACCTTGGGCCGTTCCTGTTTGTCCAGCTCCGCCCGCATACGCCACGCAGAGCAACAACAAATACTTCCCGGAGCTGTTCCTTTACTAGGTGAGATAATACAGAGCTCCGCCGCTAGATGGCGCTATTATTAACTTTGGGCCGTTACTGTTTGTCGAGCTCATGCTCCCGTAACTACAAGCTGTTCGCATGTGCGCGACTCAAAGCAACAACAAATACTTCCCGGAGCTGTTCCTTTACTAGGTGAGTTAATGCAGTGATTCGCCGCTAGATGGCGCTATTGTTAACTGTTTATCTAGCTCGTGGAAATACAGCTCTGGAAAGTATTTGGTATGCGGGGGGCTTGTGATTGGGGGTACACGAGCTAGATAAACAGTTAACAATAGCGCCATCTAGCGGCGAATCACTGCATTAACTCACCTAGTAAAGGAACAAAGGCTTGTGAATGGGGGTACACGAGCTAGATAAACATGTTACACCCGCGGCTCGCCTTGCTCGGGGGCAAGCCAGCGGAGTAACCACGTTAACGAAGAGGTAAGTAACACGATGAAAAGTAGATAAAAACACAAAAGCACAGACGATAAATATGTATTATATGTATATAGGTAAAAGGTTGGGAACTGCTTGTCGACAAGACTGGATTAAAATGATTAGAAGTTTACACAGAATTGCACAGAAATTTAGAACTCGGCCGACATGGCCGAGGGGTAAACGAAAAGTGACTAGAAAAATGGACGAAATGACGGATGACTGTTGACTGAATTCCAAAATTAAATATATTCGAATTTAGGCGAGAATGGCAAATGAGGTGAGAATGAGGCAACGAGGTGGCATGGTAATGCCACCACGTTACAGTACCGGGGGGGGCCGGGTGAAAAAAGGCTTAAAAAGGCTTTTTTCGAAAAGGTGAAAGTATACTTAAAACTAAAATAAAACTAAGTATGGGATGTGAAAGATAATTTAGAAGGTGTGGGTATGTACACTAAGCCAGTTCACCCATCTAAGCATCATGTCTATCCTTCCATTCTTTTATGCTTCAACTTTCAATGTCTTGTTCCGGAATTGGAAAGCAAGACCCTTTCAGATTGAGGAAACTTATATACATAAATAAGTTTTTCTCAATGAACTGTACTTAGGATAGTGTAGGCTTATTTTACTAGTCACAACCCGCTAGTGTGAAAGATGAAAAGGTAAAGTATATGTACAAATATGTGCCATTGGGCAAAGCGCATTGTAATGCGAAGGGTAGGAAGGGAATGGGGAATATGATAGAGGCTTATTTAACGTGTTATCAACCGCACGATAGGAATATGATATAGGCTTATTTAACGTGTTATCAACCGCACGAGATGAGATAATAGATAAGGGAATATATACAGATATGATAAAGGCTTCTTTAACGTGTTATCAACCGCACGATATAGAGTGGGATACTCTAATAATAATTGTGATATATAAACAAATGAATGATAACAATAAAACTAAATGACTTCGAAAAGATTAATGAGGTGCGTATTTATAACAAAAGAATGATATGACAAGGGAAGGGTAGAATATAGATGACGTTAGTGATAATGTCAAAATAAATAAATAACGGTGTCCATGGTTACGGAAGTCACCGTGATGGCGTGAGTCAAGATTTGACACACGTTTGATGTAAATAAAGAATGTATAATGTAAGGGTGTAGGTATAAATGAAGGAGTATGTAATGTGTACAGTGAAAGAAGTATTTATGGGAGAAGAACAATGGATAAAAAGATTATAAAGATGTGAGGAGGTTAAGAATATTAAATGGAATAAAGGATAAAAAGGTTATAAAGGAGTAAGGAGATAGAATAAAAAGGGTAAGATTTTAAATTTTTAAATCTCCCTTTGGGATACAAGCCAGCGGAGTAACCACGTTAACGAAGAGGTAAGTAACACGATGAAAAGTAGATAAAAAACACAAAAGCACAGACGATAAA
>OX419603.1:3445373-3509006 GCA_948473455.1 Teleiodes luculella
AGTCGCATCTCTTGTTCTATCGTCTTTTTTTAAATTAATTATCATTACAATATTGCAGGGCTCCACTATGCTAAGTGGCGCCACCCATATAATCATCACTACATAGTCACAGACATAGTATAAAACAAAGTCGCTTTCTCTGTCCCTGTCCCTATATATGCTTAAATCTTTTAAACTACGCAACGGATTTTGATGCGTTTTTTTTTAATAGATAGAGTGATTCAAGAGGAAGGTTTATATGTATAATACATGCTGTAAATCTCGATGCGGAATTTGGATGGGCAAAGCAAATTAACACAGAACTGTTATCGACAGGTACAATTTATTTGAAAGAGAGATATTTCAGCTATGACATTCTTTTTATATAATCGGAGCAGCGCCATCTATTCAATAAAGGTCAAACTACTTACTTAATTGAGCTACCACGATGATCAAGGAACGATAACATGCAATACATACAGCCTAAACCTATAAGTTGTTAACTGTTAGCAGTGACGTCTCATAGATGGCGTGCTAACACATGCATAATATACTTAAGGATAACCCACAATAACCATTTTCCCGTGCGGAGCCGGGCCGGGTCACTATATAGTAATATAATAACACGGAAAGTTATCATTTTTTCAAAAGATAGATATAGTGTGTGACCCTCGTGAACCTTATACGTACCTAAGGCGTAAAATATCATCATGATAGCAGTCATGGTTCCCCTGATGGACTCTTGGCAGACCTCGCTCGCGAAGACAGGCACTATGAGCATGGCGCATCCTCCCAGCCCCGCTATAAACATGGCCGATAGAATCACCTCCACTTGGTGGAAACAGGCTACCAGCACCCAGCCTACCTGTAAGTCAGTTTTTTTCAAAAATCCTTTATTTATGGTATGGTTTCTTATTTGCGCAACCCTATTAAGTGTTATTAATGCCTAGTGAGGGTTCATTGGCAAATGGTAATAATTTACATACTAACTTAGTTGGAAGTAGGGCTTGAAAGCTTTGCTCAAACTAAGGCTGAGTCTCCTATTCAATTATTTGGAGAATTTAAAATTTTACACTTGAGAAAATCAAAGTAAGAAACGTCTATTTAATCTCTGACACTCGAAAAGGGGGTTAGTAGTTGGTACTGTAAAATCACAATATTTCTTCATCGATTTATTCTATCAACTGATGAACTTTATGGACGACCCTTTTACAAAGGCTGCCAAATGCCCTTATCTTTCAAACTTCTGAACAAACTATGCAGACATCCATTACTGTTGCTCCATTACTGTTGTGGGAAACCTGCCCATACTACGTCTTCCATAACATTTAAGTACTAGGAGGACAGAAATACTCACATGTTGTGCGAGCGCAGCAGCTATCAGCGCTTTCTTCCTTCCCACTACATCCAACATCATGCCAGAAAGAGGCGTGGAGACCATAGCCCCGATGCTACTTAAAGATCCGAAGAGAGCCAGTTCGGTCTCTCCCATAGGCCTGTGCAGAGTCGTGTTGGAAGACCTGAATATATTCAGGGTAGAAGACGGCCAGGTGAAGAGGATTCCGACTACCATTGCGCTGTAGCATGCTAGGGGAAATTGTACAGGATAGCTTTACAAATACTGAACTTGATGATCTGTCAATGGTACTGTCTGCCTAGTTTGGGGTCAGATGGCCGTGTGTGAGATGACCCACGTATTTATTTATTTATTTTATTGTGCTACTTTTCAATTTTTTTCTCGGAAACGAAAAAGTTAACACACCAAAAACCACCACTAAGCCTAACTATTGTCTTATAAAAAATATATATTCTACGTGTATGGTTTTAAGCCATGGTAATTAGATTGTAGATGCAGGCTTGTTTTAACCCCTGACGAAAAAGAGGGGTGTTATTTATAAGCTTGTCTGTCTGTCTGTCTGTGGCATCGTAGCTAGCTCCTAAACGGATGCGCCGATTATGATCTAGTTTTTTTTTTATTTGCAAGGTGTCACAATCGAGAGTGTTTTTTGCTATGATCCAAGAAAATATCTTCAGCCACTTGAAGATTATCAGCTCTTTTCTAGTTGTCAGAAGGATCAAGTAACGGTTATGTGGTGGGGGTTATTAAATTTTTTAATTTAATGCTATTATTAATATTTATAAATAATTTGTAATAAAAATACTTACCAATTAATGTACATACAACTTGGTTGAAATAACCCATGTTTATGTAGTCACTTCACTAACTCGTCAATAAAGTTATTATGGAAATAACTTATTTATGATAATCTATAACTAAGTATATAATAAATATATAAATACTTATAAAGCATATATAATAAATACTTATAAACGTAAACCATCCATTGCCATTGAATAAAAAACTATATTTTTGTTTAATTCGAAGTGTAACAGGCACGCGCAAACTTTCGCTCAAATTAGAGTAATCTTGAATACTGCCATACACCGATGATAATTTTGCAAAACGTAATTTCTTTACAGAAGAAGAATACTTTTTTTTAAATTCTTTTTACGTTCAAACAAATATAATTCTTAAAATGTTTACTCGGTTTAATCACAACAAACAGCGATAAGACGGCATTAACCACCATGTTTATCACTAGGGATTTTTCTATATTTTACTGGCTTTCCGCCGTGACCCACCCGCGCGCGCGTTAACAATTTTTCCCGTGGGAATTAGATCAATTAGATTTTCCGGTGGTAAAAGGTAGCCTGTATTCTTTTCAAGGTCTATTCTATCTATGTGCCAAATTTTATCAAAATCGGTTCAGTAGTTTCTGAGCCTATTCGACTTATTCTTGATTTGATAGAAATATACCTTAGGAAAGAACATAGGCTACCTTTTACCGCGGAAAATTTCTTATTCCCACGGGAAAAACTGTTAACAAGGGCGGAGCCGCGGCGAAAAACTGGTATTTAGTAAAGAAAATTTTTGCTACATCGTCAAAAAAAATCTGATAAAATTATTCTATTAAAGCCTGACCAAAGAATTAAGAAACCTGCTCTGGGGGCGCCACGCGTATATTTTTTTATGTTTATGGCAACAATATTTTCCATTTCCAATTCCATTATAAAATTTGTTACATTGAAATTCCGCAATATGGCGAGGTTTCTTATTTCTTTGGTCAGGCTTTATAATAATATGAGGTAACGCCGCGCGCCGTATAATTATTCAACAAAGCTGGATGTATATATTTAGATAAGCATTTATAAAATCTTAATAGTGCGATATAAACGTCAGAACTGAGATCAACAGGTAATAATTGTAATCTTAGCAATGTAACCAACTACTTGATAAGAGAAGTTATCTTAACAATTAATAACAGTTTTGTAATTTCCTTAAAGCAAAACGTCATAGGCACTATAAAGTGACATAGAATGAGGGATTTAATCAAAGAAATGGATTGTTTGTTGGCGTCAGCCCAGCATCACCGTGATCGAATTTCGCGAATTCAACTATACAGGCCTTTAGTCGATAGTAAAGTAGATTTTGTCATATTTTGTCAGACTTTGTCAGCCAGTCGTTCAAAAGTTATAAGGGCGAGTTACTGTCTCCGCTGGGCTGACGCCAACGGATTGTTTGACGACTAAAAGAGCAAAAACACTCCTCGCCATATTGTAGAAATTCAACTAGTTTTTTTTTTATTTGCAAGGTGTCACAATCGAGTGTTTTTTGCTATGATCCAAGAAAATATCTAATTTTAGGTCCAGTTGTTTCGGAGATATCGGACTTCAAACTTAGATTTTACGCGTAATTTAGTAGGAATTTAAAAACATCCCGACTAAATTAAGCTGAATTTGACAGCTGTGCTGCTTATTTTAAATATCATTCATTCAAATTTAAATTCATTTATCTCCCCATCCTTTTCGATTCCCATTATGAATGAAAGAGACCAACGAACTTAAATTTAGATATTTTAGCGGCCACGCTGAATTGAGTCCACTGTATAGTAAGTAAAACTTTTTGTTTTCTAAGACCAATTTACCACCCAAATGTGGCGTCCATGTTTTAACAAATCCGTTTGGGTCACAGATTTTACATACGTGCACCAAATTTGAACTATATCAGTCCAGTTGCTTCCGCTGATGATGAAGAACTTCGTTTGTACGGAACCAGCATCAGGCGAGTTTAACTCGCACTTGACCGGTTTTTTTTCTAATTCGTATTCGAGGAGAGGTGGTTTTTAAAATGAAACAAAATATTTTCTAAAAAAAAACAATTATATTAAATTGTTCAATTAAGTCTTTGAAATTAACTTAAATAAATGCATAGTCCAGATGTTTGTGCACCCGATAAAAATAATATAAACTAATACTTCTTGCTCTTGTTTGTTTTTGTGCTAATCCCCTTCATTATTATCCCCTAGGTAAATCATTTTTCAACAAATCGTTTTCTTTTCCTTATGGGTCAACTTTAATGGTGAGTATCTGCCAGAATATCACCCATATCGGGAAAAGTACCGTTGTCACCAAGCTGAATAGCCAGTTTCCATACACCTGAAAAAAAAAACAGAGTATTACTTCGTGATTTTTATCATCATTTTAGCCTGTAGACGGCCACTGCTGGACAAAGGCCTCCCCCTGTAATCTCCACAACGATCGGTCCTACCTTGCCCGCATCCAGCGGCTTCCCGCGACCCTCACCAGATCGTCGGTCCACCTTGTAGGGGCCTGCCCACGCTACGTCTTCCACTCAATGTCGACGGATCAGAGCCGCCGTCACTGGTTGGTCACTCCATACACAAAACGCGTTTTGGCAAGCTACTTCTTTTTGAATAACTACTGAATATCAACTACAAGTAAATTTTTAGGCGCTATGTAAAACGCACCCGAACACCACCGGCGGAGTCCCGCGGCGCCTGCGGGGTGCGGGGCGTGGGGCGCTATATTGGGCGGGGAACTCATTTTGGCGCGGGGGGGTGAGTGTCCTTTCTTTACGGGTTAGTACTATTATTTTCTTCTGTGCCGCCATCAAGAGTAGCCTCTCAGGACCAATCATTGTGGAAATATTAGGGAGGTTAAGGCCAGAAGTGAAACTATATGCAACGTGTTAATTAAATAACACAAAACCTCTCGGGTGATAGCACAGCTCATGAAACTGGACAAATTTTGTTCTGCAAGTTTTCTGAAATCGCAATATACGCTTCATACAAATTGGCTTGGCCAGCTGATCAATTTGTATGAAAAGAAAAAAATAATAAGTTTTCTGAATTCTCAATTACATATTATGTAATTGAGAATTCAGAAAACTTCCAGAACAAAAGTTGTTCAGTTTCATGACCCGATACGTATTGCGTTATTTAATTTAATTAATACCTTGAATAAATAGTAAAAGACAGAATGCTAACATTGAAAACAATGTACCAGGCGCTCAGAAACCAAAAGAGATGTACTCACCAGCGAGTCGACGACAGAGAACATGATAGCTTGTATAGCTGCGTCTCTCCCTCGCACCACAGTGGCGGGCCAAGCCTCTTCAGGTACTAAGATTTTACTATACGCTATCATGGATAGAGTGACGATGCTTAGCGGGTGAAGGAGAATGCATAGCACGCGCTTCAAGAATAGGAAGATGGAGGAAAGCCTGGAAAAAAGATATATCAATAACTATCTATTTAATAAAACTGTAGTGGTCAAATGTCTGTACGAGTACATAGAAAAAAGAGACGAAATCCGAGGCAGGAGGATGTACGAAGTGAAATAGAACATATCCAGACAATTTTCTTTTTTTTTGTTTGTTTGTCTGTTTGTCTGTTTGTACGGGCTAATCTCCGAAACTATTGGACCGATTTGAATGAAATTTAGCATGGTGGATCTTTACATCCCTGGTCAACCAATCTTGGATACTTTTAATCCCGGAAAACTAAAGAAGGTACATTTAAAAATTACAGTCGGGCGTAGCCGCGGGCAGACAGCTAGTTGAAAACAAAACTTGAATGTGTTGTTTCATATTAATCCGGACAAAAGGTCATTGACGCCTGCATACAATGCGCACATTTTTTTCAAACAATACGATAATAGTTATTTATGATACTAGTGCGGAAAGTATGTGATTTCCGATGAGTGTCATTTTATTCACGAGCGAGCAAAGCGAGCGAGTGTATAAGCCGACACGAGTCGGAAATCATCTTTCGCACGTGTATCATACAAGATTTTACAATGCATTGTGCAAGAAAAATAAACAGTTAAATTAAAAAGGTGTATAAAATGACGGGCTTCATAAACAAAACACATTCGCGCTGAAAAAAACATCTACTGCGCATGTGCAAAGCTGTCGAATCGCAATAAGGCAATGAGTAAAATTTATTCAGCCACGCAAATTTTTAATTAATATTTGAACGTAATTTATCAATAAAAATCAATTTCTAAAGTAATTATACTAATTATAAACGCGTTTATTGAATTGTTATTTTTATTGTTCCCTTTATATTAGTAACAATTGGTAATAAAAATATCTCAAATACTGAAATGTTAGGTTGACTGGCTGAATGACAGGCTGAGCAAAAATTAAAAAAAAACTGAAAAGTAAAAAGCACTAGTGCGGAAAAGTGCTACTTTCCGCACTGTTTGGCTGCTTAGAAAACGCTCTTTTCGAGCACATGCATTGTAAAACTATAGGAAATACCTACGTAATTTGGTATACCGTAGTAGAAGGCGGGGTGACATTAGAAAAGCTAGTCTAGATTTGAAACTAAAATCACTAACCTGCCTCCTCCCCCTCTAACCACAACATTGACTACCAGGGCTAAAGGAGCGTAAAGAGCTGCCAAGACCAGCCCCAATGGGAAATTGTGCATTCCCACTGTGAGACATGTCGTCGCCAACTCTATGAGCGCTAGTATGTTAACTAGCGCCATCTCTTGGCGGTTCATGCGACCCGCGCGCAGCAACCGAGGCAAGAATGGAGATAATATTACTAGGAGCACAGAAATTGTTATCAATCCATAGTAGATCGATACTTCTGGATGGACGGTGAAGTAGGTGTGACCTGGAAAGAATATAATCGAATTTAATTTATTGGACACAAAAAACGGAAAATCTTTAAATTGGACGGTGAAAATTGATACAGCACTGAGTAGACCTTACAGAAGGACACAGGCTTATATTGCGAAAAACGAGTTATTGAAATAAGGGATGAAGGTTTGTTCGGAAATTCTTCATTTAGCGAAGACGAAACATGGAAATTTTGTTTTAATATTGTGTTTGCTAAGCAACATATAATCTGATTTTTTTAACCGACTTCAAAAAAGGAGGTTCACAATTCGACACGTGTGTTTTATTTCTTGTGTGTTTTTACACAGAGGTATATTGAAGGCCAAAGAGTAACGTAGGCTACTTTTTCAGGCTGGAAAACATCTCAATTCTGTAAAAGAAAGTACTACACAAATGTATTATACTAAAAAGTCTTACCTATATGAGTCAATAACGGCAAAGAATTCATTACAGCATATCCTACCAAGTGCACCAACAAATAATTCCCTCCAATATTAACCACACTCATGCTCATGCTCGCTCGCTCTGACTTCTTAGTTTTCTTATGCCATGTCTCTTTCTTCGGCGAATGCTCTTCGATCTTATCACCTTGTTCTTTAGATTCAGATTGTTTACGCCGTCTTAACGTCGAATCTTCATCAGTTTTATGTACAACCTCTTCAGTATCATTATCGCCTGGTACATCGGATTCGGAATCTTTCTTCTCACGTTTCGATTTCTTTGTTTTCTCTTGGGTTTTATATTCTTCGTCGTTGTCTTGTAAGGTCACCCACGTGGTTAGTACTCTAATCAACATGGCAGCGCAGATTAGGCATAGTGACGGCATGTATTGACCTGAAATAAGGTAATTATTCGAAATAAGACTTGACCAGAATATAAAAGACCTTTTCTTTTCAATCCAAGACCGTGGTTCACCCCATTACCAGTCTTTTAGTTTTTGTTGCAAACAATTTGCTATAAAATCAGTTCAATTGAATTTACACAATATGGCGAAGATTTTTATTTTTGTAGTCGGGCTTTTAATAAACAAGTACGTCAGATTTTATCTTAGAGAAACGATGTACAGAAGCCAGCACATGCGGTAGGACATTTGCATTACGAAATTCGCCCCTGCAACTACGGAATACGGTCGCTCACAAGGTCAATATGTCCAGCTGCATGTGCTGGCTCATCATCATCATCATCATCTCAGCCGAAAGACGTCCACTGCTGGACAAAGGCCGTGCAAAGGTGTGCTGGCTACTGTACATAAATAAAAACGCGATTGAATCCAGGGATCATGTGGACATATATTGGCCGTCCATGCGTACTTGTATGTAGCAGGTAGCTAGTAGTAATAGACACTGTCATATTTGACAGTGTCTTTTATAGCGGGCAGCGTCCGAGGAAAGTTAATTTAAATCTTCGACAGATAAAGAAAGTACTGAGGGGGGAAACTCACCTATAGAGATGAACCTATTAGTGTCTGCGAGTAGGTAGAAGAAATAGCTCTGATGGAATCGCTCCAGAAGATTGTTGAGGCTTCTAAGGATGCTTTCTAGAGCCACGCCGAGGCGGTAGAAGTTGCATGGAGATAGGGCGTTCACCTGTAACAATTAACAATAGGTCCGATTCTACATATTACGCTCTAACTTAAGTTTAAACGTCATGTCTTTATCGTATTCTTAAAAACAAAAAGGGACAGGTGATTGTCAACTTAAATTTAGAGACGTCAAACATCGATTTTACGTGTAGTTCGCACTAATTTAGCAGGCATTTATAAACATTCCGATTAAATTAAGCTGAATTTGACAGCTGCGCTGCTTATTTTAAATATCATTCATTCAAAATTAAATTTATTCATCTCCCATCCTTTTCTATTCCCATATCAATCAAAGAGACAAACAACTTAAATTTAGAGATTTTAGCGGCCACGCCAGAATTGAGCAGAATATTTTACCAACTTAAATTTTTTATCTGGTAAAATTTTGTAACAGAATTTTTATGGGGATGCTTCTTGCAACGGTAAAGGAAAATATCGTGAAGAAACCTGCACACATCTGCGGAGTAGTTCAGAGGTTTGTACGAATTTGACTAATCCGCACTGGGCCAACGTGGTAGGCTCGAACCCACGGTAAGGCACTAACAGACGACCGGATCGGTGCGCTCCGTACCGCGACCTTGAGTGCCGTCCGGCCAATCACAGACTACTTAGAAGAACGTTAGTAGATCCGATCCGGTCGTCTGTTAGTGCTTGTAGAGTCAAAGCGCGGTATCCTACAGTAGGCTTACTACGTAAGAAGCGGCAGGCTGGAGAAGCTGTCAAACGCGACATAGCAGAGCCATAGTAGTTCTGTCAATATGTCGCATTTGACAGCTTCTCGAGCCTATCGCTTCTTACGTAGTAAGCCTACAGGAGGAGGCGTTAACTATTGAAAAAATGTTTAAATACAATTCATTCATGTCCCATACGAATAAAAAAGACCAAGAACTGCAATTTAGAGAATTTAGCGGCCACGCCGGAATTAAGACTAATATCTGGTTAACTTTATAAGGCAAAACAACTTTATAAACTGCAGTCGTTTTCGACTTTATGTTAAGGGTAATAGCACGCGTCGGTCACTCCATACAGCAAACGCGTTTTGACAACCTACTTCTTTCTGAATAACAACTGAATATCAACTACAAGTCAAACACTGACGCGCTATGTAAAACACCCCAGAACACCCCAGTGAGTCCCGCGGCGCCTGCGGGGTGCGGTGCGTGGGGGGCTATCGGGCGAAGAGTGTCCTTTCTGTACGGGTTAGTACTATTATTTTCTTCTGTGGTAATAGCACGCACTCCGCGCCAGAGCTCCAGAATGTACCTACGCCGGGCGGTCCCGATTTTGCGGCCATTTAGTAGAAAAAACGCGCGCGCTTGTGAAGACGCTATAATTTAGTCTGTGGTAATACGGACTCTCGCGGCGCGGTCTTAAGGTGCATTTTGTTTTAATACGAGCTCAACGACAAACGGTAGGCTATTATAGCCAGGGTCACGTTTGACGCGTTCAATGTAATTTGAACGTTAGTGGCGTGGTAGCTAGAATTAAATTCGCACGGTAATAAATGGTAATAGGTTAAAATTAAGGTGACAATATAGTGGCCACTGCCTTAAGGTTTAGGGAGATGTTATGGGTTACCTTGGGGGCGGGCCCGGCGGGGTCGCTAGCGTCCCTCCCCTCCAGCGTGACGGCTTCGATGCCAAACCGGTGGAACAAGCCGTGGTTACCATTCGGAACCTACAACACAATACCACAGTAAAACCAGTGAGTTATCTTCATACAAACGTGCCGCTGTCGGCTTGAATGTGTGCGTCCGCGCCGCGCGCCGTGTAGGCACGCGCTGGCACGCACACACTAGCATACAATAAGGGGTTACATTATTAAAAACAATGTAACGCCAAAATGTCGTGCAAGGTCACACGCTCACCCCGCCTTCTACTACGGTGTGCCAAATAGTTTTTTTTGTGATAATTTCCTACAGTTTTATTTATTAAAGCAAGATAATGCGGGTGCATTGTGAAACCAAAATTTACTTTTCTGTAATCCTATTACATAATTTTATGAATCATATCAGTATCACTACATAGTATAAAACAAAGTCGCTTTTTCTGACCCTATGTCCCTCCCTTTGTACGCTTAAATCTTTAAAACTACGCAACGGATTTTAATGCGGTTTTTTTTAATAGATAGAGTGATTCAAGAGGAAGGTTTATATGTATAATACATGCATAATATGCTTAAGGATAACCCACAATAACCATTTTCCCGTGCGGAGCCGGGGCGGGTCGCTAGTGCTATAATAATGTACAGATGTGTGTCAGTACGTCTCACCCCCGCGATCTGTGTGGCCACCATCCCCAGCATGGTCCGCAGCGCCACCTGCCACTCCTCATACTTGTTGCGCGAGCGCATCCACGAGTAACTGAAAGAACGTAATTTACATTATAACGTAGTAACGTAGAAACTTGGTTAGGACATTGCACACTGAATCACTCGATTTTCCGAAAAGAAAGATGGCTCCGAACTTCGATAGGCATGTAAAGATGTCCCGGCTACTATCTACCGATGTATTTACTAAGTCAAAAGCGTCAGGCGGCTTAATAATTCTGACACCAGGGAAGTGAGATAAGCTAACCTCAAAACCAACACGATAGCAAGAATTAGGTTTCGAAAAATGGTGGTATATATATATATAGGTCTACCAGAATCTGATGGCAAAAACGATAAAAATAAATTGACGCTAGCAAAGGTTTCTTCGACATTTTCCCCACTTTTTAAAGGAAATTTGAAGTAAAACTAAAAACAATTCCTCGAAATTTCAGTCGACAGATGAATTTTTGTTGTTTCCATGTGAAAATAGCTGTTTTTTAAACTTTTTTTTGCCATCAGATTCTGGTAGACCTACAATAACAATTAAGTATTAAGTAGTAGGTAATAAAAGTTTTCAAGTTTTATGAAAACTATTTTTTGTATTTTTTTCTACGAGTATTACCTGTTTTTGTATGAATGGTGTATCATTCCAGACTTGACACAGAGCTTGTGAACAAGATTAACTAGATCCAAGTTTGGAAGCTGGCCATTTAGTCCTTCCACTTTGACTTCTATGTACTCTGAAATAAAGAGCATAATGCCGAAATGAAATTAGGGTTATTATGGCGACAGCGCGCCACATACTACGTCATTAGAAGAGCGACCAATTAGAAGCCGAGGCCTGAAACGCGCTATCAGAGTTTTCGCAAGACAAACAAGTTCCAACGAAGTACAGTTGGACCGCGGTCCCCGGGCTCACTACCATGCCCCAAGGAAGATCTTCCCTTTGCCTCCACATTATAATTAAAACTCAAGTATTACTGCCATTAATAGTTAACTGATTAATTGTTCAAAAAGGTATGTTTAAAAATATGAAAAGAATAACATTTGAAATAGCTAAGGTTTTAGAAACAGACATACATCAAATCACGCCTCTTTCCCGGAGAGGTAGGCTGAACACTTGTTACGATCTATACACACATACATACACACACATGCATACACACTTCTTCTTCTTTTACATATTTCTTTGGCTTCATCCACATTCATTATTCTCATCAAGCAAGCTCGTAAGTTTAGAGTACTCCTGACCTGACCTTTCAGAACGTGGTTTAATCCTGGAACGTTCGCATTGAAAAAAAAATCTTCCCCTTCCAACACTTCCTTCCACTCTCGCCTTATAAATCTGTTTCGATAATAAATTTTCACAGACCATTAATGAGATAATGGGATAGATAGCAAACAAAACAGACAAGAATTATGCAATATGGCCCCTTTTGTACACCTATGTTGTTTTATTATGTTTATTGTATTATCTTGTGTGCAATAAAGTATATTCTATTCTATTCTAAGAATTAAACTCACTGATTTTAGGATCATGAATCTCCAAGTTAATAGCAGCTTGAATAGACCCCGACCGTCCCACCAGCTTGCCAGGGTTTAAAGCTTTCTCATGTTTGCTGGTCCAACCAAATTCAGACAACTTCTTTTCCAGTTTCTTCACCATTTTACCAGGCTTCCAGAAACTTCCTAAGCTGGTGTAGAAGGTTCCAGAGTCGCTCTGTATGCCGTGGTAGGCTTCTAGCCACGCCTGCATTCCTAGTTGTTCGTGTTCCGTGATTAGGAATATTATGTCTTTCGCCCAGTATTTTTGAGCTGAAAGTGGATGTAGCATTATAATTCGAGGAAAAAAAATATTGTTTAAATTAGCTTGATGTAAAATATGATTTTACAAATTGTAACACACATAAAAAACATTTGCATTTAAATTATTTTTGGTTTGAGTAGGAACCCTGGAATTAGCTGTTTTGAATCCCACCAAAACTGTCAGCTTCTTCAAAGCGGTCGGTTTGGAAGAGGCTATGTAGCCTATGAGGGTTGACTACAATAGATCCACCATGGGTCGCAGTGGTCTTGGGTATTTAGTGTCCTTCCCTCTCCATCCAAATCATAATCATAATCATAACCCCAGCTATAAAACTATATAACTTACGCCTAGCGAACTGCGCAAAGGCAAGCATAAGCGCGATTCCGGCAGTAGTTCCTTTTTCATGTGACGCGAGCGCACGGTATGGCGCCGAAACAACAAGCGCTTCCAGGGACGAAGTACGGGGCGCGCGCAGTATACCGTACACATTCGTGCCTTTGTACATCTGAATAGGAGATAAAATGATATAGAAGAGTGGAATTTAAATTGTTAGGCCGGGAGATGATGACAGAAATTTTTAGGTCATTTGTTACAGTATGGCGGTTTTACAGGGGTCTTAGTACGCAATGACAAAAAGAAAAATGATGGTCATAGCGCTGGTACTGGCGGCCCAATCGCGACAAAAAAATTGCAGATTTTCGGCAGTATGGCGACCATTTGGAGCCGTCCGAAAAGTATGGCATGGTGATTTTCGTAAATGGCTGCACGAAGATGATCAAACTGTGCAAAAATTACCCTGGTACAAATGGTTGAATTTTTATTTTTCGCGTCGGTATTGCGGGCTGTAAGTCACACCGGAGAAGTATGGCATGACACTGTAGTCTAGTTATTTTTTACGGGCTATCGGAAAATACTAAAATTTTTGTGGTAGGTACAAATCGTTTGACTTTCGTAATTTATCCGACTAGTTCACTAACGCCCACGCGATTGGGCCGCCAGTACCAGCGCTATGACTATCATTTTTCTTTTTGTCATTGCGTACTAAGACCCCTGTAAAACCGCCATACTGTAACAAATGACCAAAAAATTTCTGTCATCATCTCCCGGCCTATGTATGGCACTTACGATTTTGCTGATTTAAGCCAAGCGTGTGTCACTTTGTTGTTTAGGCACAGAAGAAAATAATAGTACTAACTCCACTAACCCGTACAGAAGGGACACTCACCCCCCCGCGCTACAATGAGTTCCCCCCACGCCCCGCACCCCGCAGGCGCCGCGGGACTCTACAGGGGTGTTCGGGGGTGTTTTACATAGCACCTAGCGCCATTGACTTGTAGTTGATATTCAGTTGATATTCAAAAAGAATTAGCTTATCAAAACGCGTTTTCTGTATGGAGTGATCAACCAGTGGTTTTGGTATAATCGGCCGATGCGCCCCCCGGGAGGTTTTAGATAGGGAACTAAACGTGTTAGTAGAGGCGTGAATTAGCGCGATATGCGTTAGGAAGGGAGGGAGCTACTTCATGTTTTTAACTAATGCTGTGTGATCTGAACTGCACTTTTTGTAACAAAGCTAGGGTTGCTAATTATTTGAGTCAGAGAGCGAGACAAACAATGAGACATATTAAATTATGGGATGTAGTGAAAGCAACTTAGAAGATAAACATAATAAAAGAACACATTTTTAAATACTGGTCCAGCAATAAAATATTTTTTCAAGATTGGAAATATTCATTGTACTTTAATGGATATAGAATAGTTTTTATTTATAAAATATAAATTATACATTTTATCCAATACAGACAGTCAATAAAAAATAAATAAGTAATAATATTAGTCAGTTTTCAAACCCATCTTCGTTCCCGGACATAATATTTTTAAAATTATCAATTCTCAATACTATTTTTTGTAACATGTAGGTAGGCAATCCTCGGTGAATTCTGACACTGGCTGAATTGTCACCACTACAGGTTTGTGAGGTAGGTTAACCTCGAAATTCACTTAATAAGAAGAAAGAAACTGACAGAAGCCATAATTATAAATATTGATGATTTAAAAAGTAATTTCTGGTGATAGTCATACCTGGCCCTGTCCGAAGGGATACTTCAAGGTGAAGTTGTGGGTGTAGACCTCCAGGTTAAGCTGAGACATCTTCGCCACGAGCCACGGCACTGGCATCTCGGTTGTGTCCATGTATTTATCCTGGAAATTATACAATAAATAATAATAAAAAAATATTTTACTACATTTATTTCTTTTTTGGATTTGATTTTAGATAAAATATATTTTACTGATAGTAATTATGGAGTATATGTCGTATTGTAAGCTGAATAAATATTTATTTATGTCAATAATAAAATTGAACACTGTTCCATTGAGAAATATGACTAAGAGGGTAGCATAATCTTAAACAAACGCAACAACATTAATTAATATTTTTCAGTAGAGACATAGTTTTTAGGTGGTGTGACCATACACTGGAAGATATAATGGGCTTCTGCCCAACACATTATATAATATTCATACATATTTGTATAGGTTTTTCCTTACGTAGGCAAGGGAAAGCCGGAATATGTACCAGACTGGTATTAGGGGTGAAATAGTTCTTTCTAACAAAGCAGCTCACTTGTGGCTCAATCTTCTGGAATAATATGACTACAAACTTTGAGGTTATAAAAATAATAATGTAAATTAAACTTATTTTTAACCATGAATGAGTTAATAATCTTCAAGAGATATCAGACAATGTTATACAAACCTCGAGTTCTGTATTAAATTCATTGTAAAACTGTTTCGCAGCCTGCTCTCCGTTGAACCCATTGGTGACTAGTCCTGGTAACAGCGCATTTTCCGAGAAATACGTCTCATTATTAAACTCCCGATTAGCCAGCATCACAAACCATACCAGGGCTCCAGCATAACATAGGAAGCAAAGCGGTCCGTGGACCTTTTTCAGTACTTTTACCCATTTTGCAGAACCGTATTCCGGGTCTGATAAAATACCCATTTTACATAAAATCTATGAACTCCTCAAAGCTAATTTCACTTTGCTGGGCTGGGACTGCAAGTTATGTGTTTAATGCATTACTGATTGATTACTCTCATTTGTGTTGTTACCGAAATCGATTTCCAACAAAAAATATTTTGTTTTGACCAATTGACAGACGAAAAGAAACATACGGAAGGAAGGACACTCACTCCACTGTCAAGGTTCCATTAAATATTGTAAAAGAAACCTTTTGTGGTTAATATAAGAAACAAAGTCTTCTAACTTTGAAATGACAGAAAATGCACAGAATTTGCGTATCTCGGAAAAGTCTCTGTCTAAGGATGTTCCAGTATAATGGTGGTATATAATAACGTTATCAACAAAAGGAACTGTTATAACGTTATGTTTCACGCATAGTTTAAAAAATAAAAATACAGTATATTAATTCACAACGTGTTGTTTTTTATTTAAATATATCTTTAATTACATCTTTTACGATACCGATATCCACTTTCAAACATTTTCTGGACTTCTTCAACAGGTAAACCTTTAGTTTCTCTCATAGTAAAATATGCCATAAAAGCAGACAAGGCACACACCATGGAAAAAAATAAAAATGTACCGTCTAAGCCAAAACTAGATACCATGGGAGTGAATGAAGCTAAAATTATAAAATTTCCTACACTGACGACTGTAGTCACTATAACGGAGATAAGACTTGTAACCTGAAAATAATTTATTTTTGTTAAAGTTGTTCAAAGTGTTAAAAAAGAAGAAAAAGTTAATAAAGCCTGACCAAAGAAATAAGAAACTTGCTCTGGGGGCGCCACGTGTAGGTATATTTTTACTACTATGGCAACAATTGCCCTTATAAAATTAGTTCCATTGAAATTCCGCAATATGGCGAGGTTTCTTATTTCTTTGGTCGGGCTTTAAATTTATTTTCTAGACATTGGGCCCGATTCTACATAATATTATGCTCTTACTTAAATTTAAAAATCATATGTCCTTTTCTCGTTTTAAGAACGAAAAGGGACAAGTGATTACCAACCTACATTTAGAGACGTCAAACATCGATTTTATACGTAGTTTAGCAGGCATTTAAAAACATACCGACTAAATTAAGCTGAATTTGACAGATACGCTGCTTATTTAAAATATAATTCATTCAAAATTAAATTAATTCATCTCCCATCCTTTTCGATTCCCTATGAATGATAGAGACCAACAACTTAAATTTAGAGATTTTAGCGGCCACAGCAGAATTGAGCCCAGATTTTAAAGCGTTTCAAAAGTAACAGATAATGCAAACCTTAGGTGGAAAAATCTCTCCAATTTGAACAAAAGGAATACTAGCTACACCCATCTGATAAATGCAACTATAAGCTAGTACAGCAGCTGGTATCATCCATTCTGGTGCCCAGGACCAACGTAACATTGATGACAAGACTGCTAATATAACAGAAGACGAACATGCTGATAACATCTCCAAAGTCTGCAACAGATTATTGATGTGAAACATCTATAGGCGAGGGGTAAAACCGATTATATTTACTAAAGAAAACTATTCTCTAAGTACCACAAATAAAATGTATATTCCTATGATACATCTTGTACTACGCCATCTAGCAGATACGTTTAAAATCACTTGAAGCAAACAAAGTAACTTTACGTCCCGTGACGGCGCATCATTCTTCATATTATTATTTAAATATAGAAGTCCGATTATCAAAGGTAAAGTAGATTTTCGTACCCTTCTGCCCATAATTCCATTCATAATTGTTGCCAGCAAGCTGCCCAACACAAAGGCGATACTTAGTACAATCGAACACAAATTCTTCGATAGTCCTGGTGCACCAATTTTAAATAACGGTCCAGCATATGCAGTTACTGCTATTGTGCCACCAAACGTAATTAGGAGAACGTTGCCCAGCGTTAAAATTAATGCACGTTGCATTGTTTTCGAAGTAACTGGAAGAAATAATTTATAGAAATTTTAATTGTAAGGAATACTGAGTGCATGTTAGATACTACTGAACAGAAGTGTTTCTATATTGCATAGAAAGCGGCATCCTTCCACAAAATGCTCGATGTTATTGCACGGGAAGCCTGTATGTTGAATACTACTTTTTAGGGGCCAATAAGAATAAATTTACAAGTAGGTATACTTAAGTATCAAGTAGGTACCTACTATATAACTAGATTAACAATCAACGCTTCACAAAAAAAAATCTTACGCAGTATTTTCCACGGACTCAACTCCTCGTTGGTTCTTGTAATTCCTTCCTGATAAAGTTTATGTTTTTCAGAATCGTTTATGCTCTTGTCATCTACAGTATCTGAAATATTTACACATATCTTAAACGAGTATTCATTAATGTTTAATGCTCCAATTCGATGGACTATACGTTATTATTGCTTAGATCAATTTCTTCTAAGTAACCTACATTAAAGTGTCCAATTAAACGTTCATGAAACTTACTACTTTCTGAATTGTTTTGGCTCTTCAAATAATTAAATTCATCTAAAATATCTTTAGTAGCTATTGAAACTCCTCGATAAAATAATAAAGATTTGAGAGCATCCTGAAACATAAATTAATTTTATCGTTAGTAAAACGTGAAACCGTCAATCGATTTTAGTTTGCAGCTTCACAATTTTATTTGATATTATAATTTTATGATAGAATAATGACAATACCTTATCCTTTCTTTTTGAAATCAGGTATCCTGGTGTTTCCCTCATAAAACTCAATAAAACTACGAAAGTGACGCTCAGAGAGAGAGCCAAGTAGTTAACTTCCTCGTAGCTCAAAAACCATCCAACCAAGTATGAGATAAGGGTTCCAAAAGTATAGACAAAGATCATGAATGACATAAGGGGCCCTTTTGTAGAATCAGATCCTATTTCACTCACGATTGGCATTATAAGAACTAAAGTAGCACCACTAGCAAGCCCCATTATAAATCGAGAAATAAGAATTAAAAGTACACTCTTCGCCGTGGTGAGAATTGACCAGGAAAGCTGTGAAAAAATAAAATAGATTAAATTATGTGATAATATACAGGTGTATTATTTCTTTTTAATTGTTAAAAACATAAAATAAGACAAGGAATGAATGATTTTAAGCATAGCCGCAATAGTGTGAAATAAGTAAAATCGAAAGAAACTGCCTAAAGTAAAAACAAATTGTAATTCTGATGTTTTGACAAAAACCATTAGCCAGGTCAGTTAGACGTAAATAATTTTGATAAATATATTGTTACAAGAACAACTTACCGTAAAAGATAATGCGATTAATATCTCACTTCGCTTTCTTCCAATGGAATCTGCCATCCAACCACTAAAAGGTGTTGCTACAAAACTACCTAACATCGGCAAAGATCCAATAAGGTTTCCTTCATTTGTTGTAATATTATACCCTATCGGACTTAAATCACTTTTGAGAACATCCAAAGCATAAGAAGGCCAAGCAATGCTGAAACTCATAAAGAAGGAGCCCAGAGATACTAGAAATAAAAAGATTGTTTTAAATAGAAAATTAATATTATTGTTATTATTATAAACGGTCACTATAATATACATACTTACCTATCACGGTCACAAGAACTTGCATTATTATTCCCTTCATTGTAAATACTATAATAATAACCAATCAAAATTTTGTTAGGAATCCTTGTAGAATATAATTAATAAGTATATAAATTATTGTTAGGTTTTATTGTTTTTTATTTAAATACTTATTAGAATACCTTATTAGAATGAGTATTTAAATACTTAAATACTCATTCTCTTGGGAGCTAATGAAAATATAAGCAGCCGTGACATTAAAATACGACCAAACTAAAATTTACTTTCTAGTTAGATAACAATATCTTATTTACAAACATTACGGCACACAAAGTTTATAAAAGCAAATATTTTACAGTACTTAATGCAGTATCTAGTAAGCATGAAGATATAAAAGATTGAGTAAGTAAATTGCAACATATTTTTTCATTTAAATAAGATTTTACAAAAGTCATACTCTACTTTGTGATTAATTATGACTTACGATTTATATTATGACTTTTTATCATAAGACTAGGTAGTTATTTGTACCACAGATAATATAATTTTGTACTGTCTTCTCATCGTTATTACTCGTATTTTTACCGCTGAAAAGTTCATACAAACCTTTGTATGACAATTATTTTTCACAATTTCGGCTATTGAGTTTTATTAATATTCTAATGATATTTTAATATTTTTATTTTTAAATGAAATGAATGTTTGGAGGTATTGAAATAAATTAATCAATGCCATTTAGGATTTTATTGAAGCAGTATATAAATAAAAATAAAAACAAATTCGAGATTGTCAATAAATTATAACCATAATGTTAAGTATTAAATTATTGTACGATAGTAGGTACTTATTAAATATATTATTAGTATTAATCATTGTCATCCTTAGAAGAGTTCCAATCTGTTGTAGACGGTGTATCTATTATAGCGTCCAACCAGACTCTGACAACCAAAGAGCCGACCCGAGTAAACACTGTCGGACTTGGATGTTTGAGGCAATTTTTTGACGTCCAGCCTGAAGTGATTCCCCACAGGCCGTCTTCTGCTACAACCGGCGCTCCTGTATCTGGCTGAAAATAAAATTATAGTTGCTTAGTACAAAACATCATGCAACTACATATAAGTGTTCTTCAGAATTATAATTTTTATCGCAACGACTTTCATTCTTAAATTTTACTGTAAAATAGAATAATTTATGAGTTTATACAGCTTTTTGACAATCTGATAAGGTGACGATATTTATTTATGATATGACCATCTAAATCTGACGTTCTGAAAGTATTACAATAATAATGTATGATGTTGTTAGTGTTGTTGTTATATTGTTATAATTATAATGTTATGTTGTTGATGAATTCATACTACCTATTACATACCTACACAATAATGAAGTTAAGTAGCACACTAATTTAGATACACAAACTTACCAAGCACGGGCTATGATGTGTAATAAAAGGTTTTAGACATAGTGCAGACTCATGCAAAGTAGCATTTTTCAGCATGTTGTACATTTTCACAGCACAATCAATGTGTGGAATGATTCTTTGCGTTGAGACACGCATACTGTTTTGTTTTTGGCGCTCTTTTGCTGTTGGTGGCAAGGCTTGTCCTTTGACCTAATAATTAAAATATATAATATTAGCTTTACTAACAAAAAAAGTTTTCTGTTGAGAGGAACGAACGTAATACTTACAATAATCCTAGGCCAATAAGTGACCATGAATTTTGCGCTAATTACTTTAGTCCTAATTCTTGATAAAGCGATCGGCCTGATGTAATCTGTGAATTCAACCCGTTGAGCAGTTCGTAGCAATCCCAGATCGAAATTTGGTAGTCCGTAAACATAAGAGGGATGATAATCAATTTTTATTATTGGTACCAGGATACCTCCATTTTTGCAGTCCACAGATCCCAAGCGAGCGCGATAAAGTTTAATGGTTTCTCTAATGCTGTAAAAATATTTCGTAGAGGCTTTATTATTATAATCAATTTTATTGATTATTCTTATTCGTCTGGTTAGTTTTATATTAAATATATTATATATATAGGCATTATTGAGTTAATTTAGTCACTAGTTAGTAGGTAGGTATATCTAGATTTCTAGGATGAATATTTAACATAAAATGATGTGTGTTAAAGGGTTAAATTAAAAGTGTTCATTGTTACTTGTAAAAGTCTCCTGCAGTGCTGAGTATCCATTTATTTCCAATTAGCGCTCCAGTGGCATAATGTGCACCTTTGCGTTGGATAGATACGGAAAAGGGGTAATTAATTAAAGTTGTATAAGATTTATCATCTTCAATGTTTGCAGATTGCTGACCCTGACAAAGTTTCGTGGAGGAACATTCTGAATAAAACGGAAATACAAATTAAACATAATTAATATTTGACTAATTAACTATATACTTACACGCATTATTATGATACAATCATATACTATTAGCTACCTGTAATATTGTCTTGTTTCCGGTATTCTTGTTCAAATGTGGTTTTATTGTCCTTACTGATAGATGTATTGACAAAAATAGCTAAAGTATCTTCTGAATTTACTTCTTTGGAGGCAAATGATCTTTTTTCTTCCGAAGTTACGTCTAACTCCAAATAGTCAGAGCCCATTGTATGACATATTTGGACAACACTTATTAACAAAATGCGCATTGTTTTACTTAAAACCATTATCTAAAAAGTCATTGATATGAGGTGTACCCAACCCGAAAGATATTCCCTAAATGAATACCTCCTGTCGCAAACTTGCAATGGATTTAAAATAAAAACTTGAACAATAGAATTCACCATCAGTAACAAAAAACAGAAAGTGAACAAGAACAATATGATTTTAAACAATCGTTTAATACATCCTCGTTGATTAGAAACGAAAAGAGTAGATAGGTACGTAATCTATGTAAAATTTTATTGTTTCTATCAAGCGTTTTTGAATCATGAAACAGCAACCTTAATAATAAAGTTACTGTAACTCTATCAAATTATGATTAAAAATAAAGATTTGTGAAACGATAAAAATAATGAAAGCAATCAGGTAAATGAAATAAACGAAAGGTAAAAATAACGATTACTTTTTTTTATTCGTATCATTTTAGTGAGCTTCTCTGTGAAAGTATTTGCCATTTATTTTGTTATTGATTTTTATCCCAACCATTGAAATTCTCCTTATTTTGTGTTTACTTTTCATGTGATATAAATTAATTGTTAAAGTTATTTTACCCGACTGCAAAGGAAGAGTTGTTTTTTATATTTATGACGTGGTCTGGTCAGGTCCTTATTTTAAATAAATAATAAAACTTATTTTTCGTTAAAAATGGATTAAAAAGTTATTAGTTCAGTATAATGAATTACAAGTAAAATAAATAAGTGAAAGAAATAATTAAATACCTAATATCTTTCTTTTATTAAGAATAGATAGATCAAGCAAGGGAAAATGTTTATTAGTATTATGTATGATGGCTGTTTTGTTTAACTATTGCGTAACAATCAATGTTTTACATTTTGTAACATTTATAATTTTGTTCAGTTCAGGCAACATGGCACCGCGTGTCACACTTTTTTGCAATGATATTTTCTACTTAAAGCCTTAATAAACGACAGACGACAAATCTAGGATCAAAACATGTACCTACCCAGTAGGTCTTTTTGCCAACGATTTATGATTAAACTATTATGTTGAACTTTTCGAATCACACAATATAGTTTGTTTTATAAATTACTCCATTCAAGTCACAAAACACGAGTTTGTTGCCTAATAACATGCCCTTTATGCGTTTAGTAAAACTATAATTTCCTTATTTCCTTTTAAAGTTTACGCTGTTATACGCTTTTCACTAACTTGGTTTATTTTAAATTATAAATACTAAGTATAATGAACATTTTTAGATGATTAAATTAAATAGAATATGAGTTCGCGCAATAGCATAGTGTTCGTTTTATTTGTTTTAGTTAAGTTTAATTATAGTTATGGAAAAGGTACGTAGAATCAATATTAAATAGTAAAAAAGTAGTTTAGAAAAAAAAACGAATTGAAATGCCTCTAACCTAAAATAAAATAATTTCAAATACATATTTGTTTCGGTTAAGCCAGTTTGTTTCTTATGAAGAGATTTATTTTTTATTACCTGTCCTATCAGCAACTACGCAGAAAAGCGAACTGGAATGCGAGTTTCCGCCAAGGATGGAAGAAGATTTAACGCATGTCAGAAGAAAGAGGCTTACCACAGAAACTGGACTTGTTTGTCTAGAAGATTATCCTTATACGGTTTCTGTTCGGTAAATAAGTAATTTTATTAAACTCTATTGCTGCATTAAGGCCTTTACCAAAAAAACAAGTCTCTGAGTTACTTCTACAACTTTAACCAACTCGTACATCACCCACAGTTGAGTTGTTCCAACAGGACCCTCATATAAGAGTCAAGACTACAATGTATTAAAAATCTACGACATAATTTCGAATTAGATTTTCGATTTCAAAAGTAAGGCGAAGAAATAAAGCTCGGATATTGTTGATGATGCTCGCATCAAAAAGGTGCCTTTGTAGGTAAATGAAAAGCCTACAAAGGTTCACAATGGCAATGATCAATCAAGTTTTTTAAGGTTTGTTTATTACTTTTAGATTACATGGAAAGCACTGGTGTGGAGGTGCCATAGTCGGAAAACAATGGGTTTTAACAGCTGCACAGTGTTTTGATTAGTAAGTACATACAAGTGCACATACAAGTTACATGAATAAAATCGATTAGCTTTATACAAAGTTTAGTGAAAAAAAACAATGTGTATTTATTTAAATTGGGGTATTTTAAAGAATGATTTTTTTAGTGTCACAAAAGAAGAAGTGTCAGTACGTATGGGATCAGTTTTTAGAGACTTTGGAGGTCGGATTCTATCAGTGATTGATATCAGGAGACATCCAGATTACAGGATGGATCAATATTATCCAGAACATAATCTCGCCATGGTCAAGGTATTTATTCTATACTCCTTCGCTATACTCTATCTTTTCAGACAAAAATAATATTATAATTTTGCTTTTTGATCCGTTCGTATTTTGTATTTTGCTAGCAATATTCTGATTTGAACATAAATTAGATATACATATTAAAAATAATGAAACCATTGGGTTCAAAGAGAAGTAAGTAATATATATAATTCGTTAAAATGTTTACAGGTCAACATTCCCATAGTGCCTAATACGAGGATACAACCAGTACTATTGGCAGTAAGCGATGCGGACTTGCCTCCTAATTTTGGTGAAACCATTGTCACTGGATTTGGCTCTGTGGTAATTTACGATGAATTAATAATTTTCTAATCCCAAGAATTTCCTAGAGATTGTTTTTTTTTTCACCAGTAGATACAGAATACACTTAGATATGAAGCCGTATTATTAGGAATTAATTGTACAGCCTGATTCAGAATTCGGTGGTATCCGTCTTAAAATACATTTATTGTGGCGCAGCTGGGTAGCAATCTGTGCAGCTGACTATACATTATGCTTTTAATTAACTGCATGTTTTATTTCTTTATAGGTAACAGGTCAGATACGTGAAGGTGAAAATCAGGAACTTAGACGAATGATTGTTAGAGAAATCCCACGGTCAGAATGTCGCCTAATATACGGCAATGATTACCATCTTCAGCATGACCACATGTGTCTGCAAAGTACCACCAAAGGGATTGCATTATGCGCTGTAAGTTAAAAAAAAATCAAATAACAAAGAAGGCTTGCATAAAGTATATGTGTGTGTGATCGTGTGAACGTGTGTTTTTTTTACTAATATTTTACTTATTGAAGGGAGACATTGGAGATCCAGCGGTACATTTCAGCGGTGTAAATCGTGGTGGAACACTTTTCGGTATAGCACTTTTTTCTGGAACAGAAGAATGTGCCTACAAGTCTAAACCAGGAGTTTTTGCTAAGGTAAAATTTTTAGTTAAATAAAATAAATATAATGTATAATTGCGGTATTGGTAAGCCCTCTGCCGTCACCCATCGTCGTCGTCGTCGGTGTTCATTGACATATAGTTATAGTTTGTGGGATGCAGCCATGAACATAAAGAACATAATATAGGATTAATAGTTGAACTCGCCTTAATATCGTGTAGGTAAATAAATATCTTAAAATTAAATAAGCGTATCTGCCAGACCCTGCCAAAATTAAAGAGACGTAAGGGCATGAAGAAACGTAACATACTTCGCAAGGAATAAATATCTTCTTCTTTATCCTGCAAACATGCAACAACATCCTATTTAGAGTTATCGGGTCTTCTTGTGCTTGTTCATCAGTTCCACCGAAAGGAATGCATACTTAACACTTTTATAATTTTCTAGGTGTCATACAGCCGAGTTTGGATTGATCACGTGCTGTCTGGGAAATTAGGTCGTGAACAAGTAGAAAGTGCCGAGAGTGGGGATAATGCAATACCTCTTGAATTGAAATAAATGTATTATACTATAAATATTCTTTATTTATTTTGTTGTTTCCTTTTTTGCGTTGTTCGTCATTAGTCATTTCATAACGCTTCTAATCACACACCAACGAACAAAAAATAGTAAAAAAACAATAAGTTTATGAAATCGATTTTTTAATTCATTGTACACAAGCCAGCTAATGCAGCTGAACACTTGCATTATGAAATTCGCTCCTACTACTATGCAATAAATAACGGCATTCTAAAGGTCAAAGTGTCCAGCCGTGTATTTTAATTACTTTATTTATTATTTGGTAAATAATAAATATAATAATATGGTAATATTGGGCCGACAAAATATAGTAAATCTGACTTACCATCGACACGAAAAGAAGAAGATGAGGTAAATATAATTTATACCTACTGAACAAATCCATAACAATATTTACATGAACACTATCCACTACCATACTACAACATTACTTACCTACTCTACCGTTGGCGTTTCTATCTGATAATGAAATCAAGCATGTTTGAGGAAAATACGAGTATTATCTACTGTTCTACTGATATCATTACTTACACGTGCACGTATATTATTTTATTATGTTTGGAATGTTGGCAAAATTCCCTCCCTAACTTCCAACCCGTAGTTCACTCATTAGTTTATTTTAAGTAATCTTATTAGATTTTTAGTAGAGGCACTGGGCGGTCACTCCACACAGAAAACGCATTTTGACAACAACTTCTTTTTGAATAACAACTGAATATCAACTACAAGTCAATGGCGCTAGGTGCTATGTAAAACACCCTCGAACACCACCGGCGGAGTCCCGCGGTGCCTGCGGGTTGCGGGGCGTGGGGCGCTATATCGGGCGGGGACTCATTTTGGCGCGGGGGGGTGAGTATCCTTTCTGTACGGGTTAGTACTTAGTACTATTATTTTCTTCTGTGGTAGAGGGTAAAAAACTATAAGCGAAATTGTTTTGTATTATTAAAAAATAAAGTACAATATAAATTAAAAGAAACACCGTCTATTGATATTAAATAACTAGTTATCCAATAAAAAAAATAATAACGTTATATAGTAACGTGTTTCAGTTACATGTTACAAATCCGAATACGAGTACGTCTCTACAGCCAGCTGAACGTCATTAAGTAACTGTCAAATCTCGTTTTGGGGTTATGTTTGGATAAGGTAAAAATATATTTTTAAAATGTAGAAAACGTTGTTTAACGTTAGAAATGCAAGAGAAATATTAAACTTAAGGAAAAAGAATATTTAATTTTTGCCAAGAAATAAAACAAGTAACTTGAACTGTTATATCAGTCTATTTTAGGAGTGTTTGCATTTAGGACAAATTCTGTCCAAAGGTTAAGTTTATTCTCAAAATGATGTGTTAGTATGGTTTAGGTGACGCCTTCGTATCTCGCGGTGCCTTGCTATGGACGAGCTAAAGCAGAAGGCAGGCGAAAAAATCGGAGCTTTTCACGTAAGTAACTTCTTCTAAGTCCTAACGCCCTAGTACTTTCGCCCGCCAAAATTACGTTCCTTTACCTTATTATGATGAAAAAATGACCCCGATTCAACATATTATTTTGGTTGTATTTTCTATTTTGACCTGGAGATGTCAAAATAGAAAATTGCATTGCTGCCCTAGATTTCTATCTAATTGAATATAGCAATGACCATGAGCTTATGTAATGTTTTCTTTATATAGCAGTCCTAGAACTAGAATTTCAAGTTCGCAATTTTTGCTACACAGAGTAACAACATGCACACTATAGTTATAAAGTTTATTGTTATTTTGCTTGGGAAATTTCTGAAAATTATGTTTATTGACTTGATGCAGTTTTAATTTTAATTCAAGAAATAAATGTCTCTAGTCAGTAAATTATTTAGTATCTTTCCCTTTCAATCATCTGAAATACATTTCATACTGCATAATATAGAATAGCTTTGGTTATTTATACAGCTGGTCAAAGCATCAACAATTAATCTTCAAAAACTAATTTTTTTATAATTTATTCCTGAGTTAGGTATTTGACTGAATTTAAATTAAAATATTCTACACAATGTAGGAAACAAACCGTCTGTAATCACTAGTATACAACCTATTCTGGAATTATTTTCAATAATTTCAGATTTATTTTTTGTAAATCAACCAAAAGTCTTACACTAATTGGCAAGGTATAATGTGTCTTCACATTTTCATAATTATTATATCCCTTATCCACTTAAAATTATCTTTATAATTCTTTGTATAAAGATAATTTTAAATGGATAAGGGACTCATTCATTTGACTAACCAGTCAAGTATCTAATTAAGTGATACCATTGAATTTAGTTACATTCTCTATATTATGACATTCTCAGAATGAAAAGGACCTTTTTAGTTATTGCCAATAGTATGGACTGGACTATGCACCAATACATCTAGCTAACCAAATGTATTTCAATATAATAATAATAGGAGAGGAGGTGTGAAATAAGCTTTATGCTCACATAAAAATAATAACAACTTTATTTGCATAATATTCAGTCATGTACCTACATAAATAAGCATGCAAATTATTTATTACATGATTTATTACAGAAACGAATACAGAAAAGGTCTCTTTTTCCAGAGAATATCAGAAATAGGATTAAATTAAAAGCTTTTCTGTACATAATAGAGATATGTTAGATTTTACAAGCTTGCTCATCTCATAATTATTTTGCTAGGAGGCCGCTAAAACTACAGTAGATAATAGTAAGTCGAGAGTGGAAGATGCCTTCAGTCAAGCTTTGGATGCATTTAGAAAGGTAAATATTTTCATATTATTTAAATTATTTTATGCAATAGTCCTAGAGTTTATTGGTCAACTTTCTTATTTAAATATCTCTGTGTTTAAAATGCATTTTCCTATGTCCTTTCCTATGATGCTGTTTAACACCAGTTTTTTTTAACATTGATTTAACAGTTTGTTCGCACAGGTTTAGGGTGACAGCATATAAGTTAAAATTAGGCTTTATTTCACAACAATTTTTTTTTTTATTATAGGATATCATTAATTAAAAACTCGATTCATCTTCTGTCCTTTTCGGTTTCCATATAAAATGAAAAAGATAAGCGACGTTATTAAGTTTATAGTGCGACTTATCATTTTCTTTCATGACTGCACAGAAATCTGAGCTTCGTAGAACATGGGGAGTGCCTTCTTTCTCTTTCATTATTAAGGTTATCTTCTTACCATTCTATTCATCAGTTAAATATGTTTTTAGCTTGATTAAAACTTTGTTATTGTATTAAATTGTGCACTATAACCTATAACATAGTTTTTTGCGGTAAGCTGTATGCAGTAGTAATTAGTACGCACTTTTTCAGCATTAATCACCAAGTAAAAATGCATTTTTTGTATTTCCCTGGATATTTTATAAAATGATATTATACATTATCTTGTTCCTGTACCCACGCCCGCCAATTTTGCCGATAAATACGCGGCCCAATTCAATGTTAGTGAATAGTTTGTTTATTATAGTAAAATTTTAATAATAATTATTATTAATTATACACCCAGATATTAATAATAAATATTTACTTTGTAAGACGTTCTTTGGTTTCGAGCGATCTTTGGGATAATAAACTGGCTCCCATAAGACTGCCGCCTTTCAGTAGCCTCACTACGTCACGTGCGACATGCTCGAAAAGGTGTGTAATGGTGCGTCCACACCGGCCGGCCGGCATCGCAACGCAAGGGCCGGATGCGAACGCATGCGGCCACATGCCGTCGCGTCCGGCGGCATGCCACCGCACGTCTCCGACCGGCTTCGCACGAACGAAGCCGGCGGCGACGGTGTCTCGCTCGCGCACGTATCTATTCAACGGAGCCGATCGCGTGTCGCGGCCCTCGCGGCATGCCGCCGGCTTCGTTCGCATGCCGCCGACTGCGTTCGCCGCGGACGGAGCAGACCGCGCGTCGCGGCATGCCGACGGCGACGTCCGCCCGTCACGCACGCACGCGCAGTCAAGCTGCTGTGCGTGACTTGGTAATATAGACTTTAAATACTGTATACAAGGTTTAATTTAGCTTAAACATTTTAAAATCCGTTTCGATACGATGCGGTGCCGGCCGGCCGGTGTGGCTGCACCTTAACGCGACAGTGACACAAGAGCTAGTTCTGTCATTATGTCGCGTTTGACAGTTTCTCGATCTTCTCCCGTCTTACGTAGTAAACCTACAGTTATTAAATATTTTTAGATTCATAGAAAATAACCAAAAACGTAAACCTTCTGGCGGGACTTGAACCCACGGCCTTCGGCCTTTACGCAGCCAACGTGCTTACCAACTACACCACGGAGGGCATAGTGGCAGCGCTGAAATTCGTTCTTGCTTGTTTTCTATCAAACCATGACGTCACCATTATTAATCTGAACCATGGTCTAAGAAAACAAGGTTAGACCACGTGACTGACACGAGCCTACGTCATTTCTACGTCATTTTGCCTATTTATACTTGTCGAATGCGTGTAATAGGCAAGGATGAACAGCGCAAAATGACGTAGGCTTGTGTCAGTCCCGTGGTCTAACGGTTAGACCTTGTTTTCTTAGATCATGATCTGAACTCATTAGATTCGGGAGGCATTCCACGAGGTGTGGCACCACGAGTTGATCGCGGAGAGTCGCGCGCGCATCGGCGCGTGGGTCCGCGACGCCAAGCAGAGGATCCGAGAGGGCGCGCCGCCGCTATCGCCCGTCCTGCTCTACGAGGAACTAGTTGCGCTGTTTAAAGATCGAGGTGGGCCTGATTTGATTACCTTCTTCTTCTTCTGTCGTGTCGATGGCTAGTTTTAAATTTTTGTTGCCCAATACCCTGCCACCCTGAGCTCCTCTGGCGTGCAAGACTCAGGGCATGCAGGACATGAGACATGACAATAGGTAATTACCTTTAAAATCAAAATCAATATTTTTTACCGTGTCATTTCCGTTGAAATCATGAGGGTAGTGGGACGGAAAGAAGGACAAATGAGGAGGTTCTAGCCATGGTAGGAGAAAGAAAAAATTGTTAAGGACCGTGGAAAATAGAAAAGGAAAATGTTGGGATATGATGACATGACAACTTCTTTAGAGCAACATTGAAAGGAAAGATAAAGGGCAGGAGAGGACGTGGAAGACCAAGACATTTTTTGACCAAGTGAAGGAAAAAGTTGAAGTCGTGTCGTACAGGAAGTCAAGGAAATGGCTATGGACAGAGAGAGGTGGCGATTACTCTACGGACAAGAGCCCTGCTCTTAAAGTTTGAATGATGGGCACAAGGTAGACCGACGATTTGGTGACGCATGCCATAAGGGCAGCGCAGGACCGATCGTCGTGGAGTTCTTTGGGGAAAGCCCTTGTCCAGCAGTGGGGGCTGAAAAAAAACACTGCGCAGGTCGGTTTTGGCTGGTGCTGTACAAAGCTGAGCCTCTTTCTATTGCCTTAGAGTAGGATTACAATTGAAGTCATACCTAATGTTTTTTTTTCTTCCCCGTTCTGTTCTGCACGGCAAAGGCCTCTACCTAATGTACTTATACTTATTTTTTGGTCAATAACATTCATACATAAAGCCTGACCAAAGAAATAAAAAACCTCGCCATATTGGGAAATTTCAATGGATGTAATTTTATAATGGAAATTGTTGCCATAAACATAAAAATATACACGTGGCGCCCCCAGAGCAGGTTTTTTATTTCTTTGGTCAGGCTTTACATACAACGTCTCTTCCTCAATAAAGTATTGTAATGAACCTCGTTTCCAGTATGGCGGCGCAGCATGTTCATCTTTCTGTGCGGGGTGGCTGTGGGCGGGGGCGCGGGGCTGTGCCTAGGGCTCCGCCTGGGGTCTCGCGCGCCGGCCGGGCCTCACGCCCGGGCGCTGCACACACACGACGACCAAACCGTCATGCTGGTTGAAGACGCCGGCTGCGCAGGTGATAACATTCACATATTCCATCATTTCAGCCAGAAAATGGACCATCTCATTAGCTGCCCTTCTTGTCCTGTCACTTGCACGCGAGAGGACTTGATGAAGGTTATTGACGACGCTATTCGTGTGGCTGGTTTTTGGGCCGAGACTGTCTGAGTTTGCTGTCGACTCAAACAGAAGAAGAAGAAGATCATTTCAGCTAACAACCTCCGTGGTCGAGTGGTTAAATCCTCGTCTGACGTTACGGAGGTTCCGGGTTCGAATCCCGGTATATAAATCCCGGGTATTGTGAAAATATCAATTTGTGAGACTTTCCCCAGTTTGGTTAGGACATTGCAGGCTGAATCACCTGATAGTCCGGAAAGAAAGATGATTTCGTGCTTCGGAGGGCACGTAAAGCCGTCTTGAAATCAATATCGATTCCGATTTCAAACCGCTACTCTTCAAAATCTGCCCGCCAAGAGTTGACAAATGTCCGATTTGATTTAGTTCACTTAATATTCGCCCAATATGAAACCAAAGTGGCGCTAGTGTTGCTTTCAAGAGTACGAAACGCCCGATCTCAATGTCGACGGATCGGAATCGCTGTCAAGAGTAGCCCCTCTGTTATAAATACTTACTCGTATAAATCAATTGCGCGTAGAACCCACGGCCGTTGGGGCAGAAAGGTTCTTGAATTTCAGCCGCGCGCCGGAAGACGTAGTGTGGGCAGACCCCCCACGAGGTGGACCGACAGTCTGGCGAGGGTCGCTGAAAGCCGCTGGATGCGGGCAGCCTAGGACCGATCATTGTGGGAGGCCTTTGCCCAGCAGTGGACGTCTACAGGCTGAGATGATGATGATGATAAATCAATGTGTACATCCCATATCCCATATCCTGTAAGTAAAGCCCGACCAAAGAAATAAAAAGCCGCGCCATATTGCGGAATTTCAATGGAATTAGTTTTGTAAGAGAAATTGTTGACATAGTCGTAAAAATATACACGTGGCGCCCACAGAGCAGGTTTTTTATTTCTTTGGTCAGGCTTTAGGATGCTTTTCCACCAGAACTGAGCGAGGTAGTTAAGCGGTGTGCGAGGAAAAAATCCACCAATAGAATCACTTCATTTTCCTAGCCTAGTGATTCTATAGGTGGATTTTTTCCTCTGTCTCGTTCCAGGGGCGTCGGCGGGGGAAGTGTTGGTCCGCGTGCAAGCGTTCAGCGTGTGTCCGGTGGACCGCTGGGTGCTGCGGGGGCGGGGCTCCTTGCTCCGCGCGCTCATAGGCCGCACGCAGCTCACCGTGGGCCGGGCCTTCGCGGGTAACACACAACTATCATATCATCATAAACCTCATTTACCCCTAGGCAACAACAAGCTTCATTGACGCAGGGTTTAAGAATATCTTCAGGCCGCATATTTGGTACAATTTTACCGTAACAATATTTGGTACACTTTTATAGCCGTATATAGGTTTAAAGATAATTTATTCACATAAAAAGACCTGCGGTCACTTACATAGTAATAGGACTTAGAAGATTTCACTGTCGTTCACATTGCACAGGTACCTAAGTAAGTATAATCAGTGTGTCACAGACAGCGCCATCTTTGAGTTTTGTTTGAACTATTTATGTTAAGCGCCATCTAGTTATTTTGTTAGAACTTTTTGTGTTAAGCGCCATCTATTGATTTCCTATTGTATTTTTGTACCTTCTAAGCATTCGACAGACTGATTGAATTAGCGTATGCGCATTGCTAAATTGCTATTAGAATCAATAGTTTTGTATACATTTGTAAGATGGCGTGTCGTATAAATTGACCGTTTTTTTATATAGCACAAAACTGTACCGTGACACTCTAAATTATAGCTTCACAAACGAAGGTCGCATTTTGCATTTTCCCTCTTAATTCTCCGTTCCTACGGGAACACAGTGTGTCGAAAACCAAAGCAAAATATTTGGTACCGTAACGGTTTTTGGTACACTTTTATGGCCGCGTATTTGGTACACTTTTACCGTAATATTATTTGGTACAGCGGCCTTATTGCTAAGGTAGCAATTTCTACCAGGCAACCAATGTCAAAGGAGAGGCAACAATAACAGTAACAGCAGTGCATCTATAAGAAAAGTGAAAAATAAAATACAGAACTACATCTTCGATCTCGTTCTTCTTCAGCAGTATTCTTGTGTTGCTACAAATAGAAATATTTGCAGCATGCGGCAGCCTGTTTGCGCCGAGAAACATCGTGGCTGGATAATTTATAAGGCATCTTACAGATTTACTTTTTAATTAAATAAGTGTTATTGTTGTTTGTTTGTTGTGCAGGAGTGGTGTTGGACGTGGGTCACGGGGTCAACGACCTGGAACTGGGGGACGAGGTGTGGGGCTGCGTGAGCGAGTGGAGCGGCGGCGCGGCCAGCGAGCTGCTCACCGTCAGGAGGTGGGTCCCATTCCACCACTGCTATTGGACGAGGTGTGGGGGAGTGGAGCGGCGGCGCGGCCAGCGAGCTGCTCACCGTCAGGAGGTGGGTCCCATTCCACCACTGCTATTGGACGAGGTGTGGGGGAGTGGAGCGGCGGCGCGGCCAGCGAGCTGCTCACCGTCAGGAGGTGGGTCCCATTCCACCACTGCTATTGGACGAGGTGTGGGGGAGTGGAGCGGCGGCGCGGCCAGCGAGCTGCTCACCGTCAGGAGGTGGGTCCCATTCCACCACTGCTATTGGACGAGGTGTGGGGGAGTGGAGCGGCGGCGCGGCCAGCGAGCTGTGAGCCGTCAGGAGGTGGGTCCCATTCCACCACTGCTATTGGACGAGGTGTGGGGGAGTGGAGCGGCGGCGCGGCCAGCGAGCTGCTCACCGTCAGGAGGTGGGTCCCATTCCACCACTGCTATTGGACGAGGTGTGGGGGAGTGGAGCGGCGGCGCGGCCAGCGAGCTGCTCACCGTCAGGAGGTGGGTCCCATTCCACCACTGCTATTGGACGAGGTGTGGGGGAGTGGAGCGGCGGCGCGGCCAGCGAGCTGTGAGCCGTCAGGAGGTGGGTCCCATTCCACCACTGCTATTGGACGAGGTGTGGGGGAGTGGAGCGGCGGCGCGGCCAGCGAGCTGTGAGCCGTCAGGAGGTGGGTCCCATTCCACCACTGCTATTGGACGAGGTGTGGCGGAGTGGAGCGGCGGCGCGGCCAGCGAGCTGCTCACCGTCAGGAGGTGGGTCCCATTCCACCACTGCTATTGGACGAGGTGTGGGGGAGTGGAGCGGCGGCGCGGCCAGCGAGCTGCTCACCGTCAGGAGGTGGGTCCTATTCCACCACTGCTATTGGACGAGGTGTGGGGGAGTGGAGCGGCGGCGCGGCCAGCGAGCTGCTCACCGTCAGGAGGTGGGTCCCATTCCACCACTGCTATTGGACGAGGTGTGGGGGAGTGGAGCGGCGGCGCGGCCAGCGAGCTGTGAGCCGTCAGGAGGTGGGTCCCATTCCACCACTGCTATTGGACGAGGTGTGGGGGAGTGGAGCGGCGGCGCGGCCAGCGAGCTGTGAGCCGTCAGGAGGTGGGTCCCATTCCACCACTGCTATTGGACGAGGTGTGGGGGAGTGGAGCGGCGGCGCGGCCAGCGAGCTGTGAGCCGTCAGGAGGTGGGTCCCATTCCACCACTGCTATTGGACGAGGTGTGGGGGAGTGGAGCGGCGGCGCGGCCAGCGAGCTGTGAGCCGTCAGGAGGTGGGTCCCATTCCACCACTGCTATTGGACGAGGTGTGGGGGAGTGGAGCGGCGGCGCGGCCAGCGAGCTGTGAGCCGTCAGGAGGTGGGTCCCATTCCACCACTGCTATTGGACGAGGTGTGGGGGAGTGGAGCGGCGGCGCGGCCAGCGAGCTGTGAGCCGTCAGGAGGTGGGTCCCATTCCACCACTGCTATTGGACGAGGTGTGGGGGAGTGGAGCGGCGGCGCGGCCAGCGAGCTGTGAGCCGTCAGGAGGTGGGTCCCATTCCACCACTGCTATTGGACGAGGTGTGGGGGAGTGGAGCGGCGGCGCGGCCAGCGAGCTGTGAGCCGTCAGGAGGTGGGTCCCATTCCACCACTGCTATTGGACGAGGTGTGGGGGAGTGGAGCGGCGGCGCGGCCAGCGAGCTGTGAGCCGTCAGGAGGTGGGTCCCATTCCACCACTGCTATTGGACGAGGTGTGGGGGAGTGGAGCGGCGGCGCGGCCAGCGAGCTGTGAGCCGTCAGGAGGTGGGTCCCATTCCACCACTGCTATTGGACGAGGTGTGGGGGAGTGGAGCGGCGGCGCGGCCAGCGAGCTGCTCACCGTCAGGAGGTGGGTCCCATTCCACCACTGCTATTGGACGAGGTGTGGGGGAGTGGAGCGGCGGCGCGGCCAGCGAGCTGTGAGCCGTCAGGAGGTGGGTCCCATTCCACCACTGCTATTGGACGAGGTGTGGGGGAGTGGAGCGGCGGCGCGGCCAGCGAGCTGTGAGCCGTCAGGAGGTGGGTCCCATTCCACCACTGCTATTGGACGAGGTGTGGGGGAGTGGAGCGGCGGCGCGGCCAGCGAGCTGTGAGCCGTCAGGAGGTGGGTCCCATTCCACCACTGCTATTGGACGAGGTGTGGGGGAGTGGAGCGGCGGCGCGGCCAGCGAGCTGTGAGCCGTCAGGAGGTGGGTCCCATTCCACCACTGCTATTGGACGAGGTGTGGGGCTGCGTGAGAACGAATGTTAAGAATGGACCCGATTCTACATATTACACTCTAACTTAAATTTGAAAATTACATGTCCCATTCATGTTCTAAGAACTAATTTAGCTTAGCTCAGTTCGCACTAATTTAGCTGGCATTTAAAAACATCCTGACCAAATTAAGCTGAATTTGACAGCTGCGCTGCTTATTATAAATATCATCTTTTCTTTTTTTTTAATTGACCTATGCTTGAGTCGAAAAAGTACGACGGATCAAGCTTCACCGGACTTGCGGGGGAGCGGATAACTCTACCCCAAAAAGTCATGTACCAACGCGTCTAGGGGCGGCACGAGGGAGCCTCGGATCCCGGCCTAGCGCGTTGATGTTGAAAAACATCTTGAAGGATGCTCCGTCTCTGATTATCAATTTTGATTTTGGCCGCGCCCCCGGGTACGGGCACTATCATTCAAAATTAAATTCATTCATCTCTCATCCTTTTTGATTCCCATATGAATGAAAGAGACCAACAACTTAAATATAAAGATTTTAGCGGCCACGCCGGAATTGAGCCCATTGAACAAATACAAGTTCCAACGAAGTACAGTTGGACCGCGGTCCCCGGGCTCACCGCCATGCCCCAAGGAACATCTTCCCTTTGCCTCCACAATCTCACACCAAATTATAAAGATGAAAGTTTCTGAGTGTGTATGTTTGTTACTTCTTTACGTCTAAACGGCTGGAGTAATTTTAATAGGTATGGAGTTAGCTGACACCCTGGATTAATACATAGGCTACCTTTTCGTTCGTTAACAGCTCATATATGTCCCCACCGAGGGGCTCGAGCCTACCCTGATACCAGGGTGAATAGGCCTTAGTCGATCACGCTGGCCCAGTGCGGGTTGGTCAACTTCACACACAACCTTTGAATTTCTTCGCAGGTGTGTGCAGGTTTCCTCACGATGTTTTCCTTCACCGTAAGAGCGTCGAATAAACGTACATATGAATTCGAAAATCGAAAACACATTGGTACGTGCCGAGGTTTGAACCCGCGAACTTCGGAATGGAAGTCAACGGGCCTAGCCACTTGGCCACCGACGCTCTACCTAGGCTACCTTTTACCACGGGAAAATACCTCATTTCCACGGGAAAAACTGTAAAAAAAATGTGTGTTGCAGCACCCGCGTCAGCAAGCGGCCGCGCAGTTTGGCCGCCGACAGCGCCGCGGCGGTGCCCTGGGCCGGCGCGCTCGCCCTCTCTGCGCTAGAGCGGCTACACTACACACCAGACACCACCAAATCCAAACGGTAATACCCTTTTTTGTTTCTTTTAGCTAGCTGTTTCCGTCCGCGTTAACGGTTTTTCTCGTTGGAATGAAGATTTTTTCCATAGTAAAAGGTAACCTATGTTACTACCGAGGTCAATTCTATCTTTCTACCAAGTTTAATTAAAATACGTAGTTCAGTAGTTTCGGAGCTTATGCAATGGAAACAAACAATATATCTTTCTTATTTATTTATTTTATTATCTCTTGTACACAAACTCATCTCTCTCGCTCTCTCATCTCTCTTCTTTCTTCTTTATATTTACAGTTCACAGACTCACTAATTTGTACAGTCCGGTTTTCTTAAGTTAACTTGGTGTGTTTGTTTGCAGCGTGGCGATATGCGGCGCGGCGAGTGGCGAGGGCTGCGTGCTGATACAGTTGTTGAACAGCTGGGGGGCCTTGCTTACTGTGTGTGCGCCCAGGCACGCCGCTATGACGCTGCAGGACCTAGGTATAGTAGTCTGATACAGTTGTTAACAGCTGGGGGGCCTTGCTTACTGTGTGTGCGCCCAGGCACGCCGCTATGACGCTGCAGGACCTAGGTATAGTAGTCTGATACAGTTGTTAACAGCTGGGGGGCCTTGCTTACTGTGTGTGCGCCCAGGCACGCCGCTATGACGCTGCAGGACCTAGGTATAGTAGTCTGATACAGTTGTTAACAGCTGGGGGGCCTTGCTTACTGTGTGTGCGCCCAGGCACGCCGCTATGACGCTGCAGGACCTAGGTATAGTAGTCTGATACAGTTGTTAACAGCTGGGGGGCCTTGCTTACTGTGTGTGCGCCCAGGCACGCCGCTATGACGCTGCAGGACCTAGGTATAGTAGTCTGATACAGTTGTTATCAGCTGGGGGGCCTTGCTTACTGTGTGTGCGCCCAGGCACGCCGCTATGACGCTGCAGGACCTAGGTATAGTAGTCTGATACAGTTGTTAACAGCTGGGGGGCCTTGCTTACTGTGTGTGCGCCCAGGCACGCCGCTATGACGCTGCAGGACCTAGGTATAGTAGTCTGATACAGTTGTTAACAGCTGGGGGGCCTTGCTTACTGTGTGTGCGCCCAGGCACGCCGCTATGACGCTGCAGGACCTAGGTATAGTAGTCTGATACAGTTGTTAACAGCTGGGGGGCCTTGCTTACTGTGTGTGCGCCCAGGCACGCCGCTATGACGCTGCAGGACCTAGGTATAGTAGTCTGATACAGTTGTTAACAGCTGGGGGGCCTTGCTTACTGTGTGTGCGCCCAGGCACGCCGCTATGACGCTGCAGGACCTAGGTATAGTAGTCTGATACAGTTGTTAACAGCTGGGGGGCCTTGCTTACTGTGTGTGCGCCCAGGCACGCCGCTATGACGCTGCAGGACCTAGGTATAGTAGTCTGATACAGTTGTTAACAGCTGGGGGGCCTTGCTTACTGTGTGTGCGCCCAGGCACGCCGCTATGACGCTGCAGGACCTAGGTATAGTAGTCTGATACAGTTGTTAACAGCTGGGGGGCTTTGCTTACTGTGTATATTGTGACTAAATCTTATTCCTATGGTAAACGCGGGTGTTAGCGTGGACGGAGATGCGGGGCGAAAAGCTAGTCAGCACTATTATTGATGTTCATCACAGGAAGAACATAAATACAATGCAATTTGAGAGATTTTTTTTATTTAATTATAGTCTGAACTAAATCACAGGCACTTAATTATAAATCTCCGCACAACACTAGTTAACGCGTGGGCCGCAATAATGGGTTGATCACACGTAACGAGTAGAGTGGCGAGACAGCAAATGGTCACTGGGCCGAGAGAGTCGGCCAACCGAGTCGCTGTTCACACGTATTTACAAAAGTGGCGAGACAGTTCAGTTTGATGCTGTTGGTTGTCGTGTACAATGGATCGCAGAAAACCTGATTTTTATTTTATATTCATTTCTTATTGCAATTAGGGCTGCATTACACTTGACTTTGTTTTTATATACAGGTGACGAAAAATTCCATAAACATTCGTGTATTTTTTAACACTGTATGAATTTAATTGTCGTTTCTAATGTCCATTTCACATTATTCCACATACTACTAGCCATTTTTATTGAAAAAAACTAAAATAACAAAAATAAATAAACACACGCTGCTCGGTACAAATTGAACGAGTGGCGAGTGGCCAACCGAGTGCCTGTCCACACGTGCCGAGCGGGATAGCGAGTGGCTGCGGGGGCTGAAGAATGAAGCGGGGGGGTGGGCACTCGGCCGAGCAAACAAATCATGATTCTAGTCGCTGTCTCGCCGTTTTGGCTCGGCCGAGCACTCGCCAAAGTGTTCATACGTAACAACCACTCGGCCGAGTGCACTCTCTCGCCACTGTACTCGCTACGTGTGATCCACCCAATAATTGATAGAAATCTATATCTGTGGATAGAATAGAATAGAATATACTTTATTGCACACAAGAGAATACATCAAACATAATTAAAGCAACACAGGTGTACAAAAGGCGGCCTTATTGCTAAGGTAGCAATTTCTGCCAGGCAACCCTTAATTTTATATATGTCGGAGATTGAAGCCAGATTGATCGTTTAAATCGATTGTAAACATCGATGACAGTTTTTATTTTACGTTCTCGAGTGTCAGAGGGTAGAATCGATATAGTTGACCGGTGTGAAGTTGGCGCGGTAACGTTTGACAGGAGGCCCTACTACCGGGAGTGGGACCGGGTGGTTCACTCACATAAATAGCGCTGCTCAGGGCGGGCGAGCCCTCTGGGTAGATCTGCAGCCGCGTTGATAACTTTGTGTGTCTGAGAATTAGTGTGATTCTGGTGGACGTACTGGTCCGGTGTGTTTTGTGATGTGTGATTCGATGTGAGATCTGGATGTATGTTGAAATGATGGTTGTTGGAATATTGTTTGTACCACAGTCCAGTGGTGTCTGTAAACCGTGAGTAAAGTGATCTAATTATCGTGTCGCTAGCAAGGTTGGCTAGGTTCTGGTATTCGTATGGTGTTAGCTATGGCATTGTTATCATGACCGCGGGTAGAGTAACTGTAATATGGTCGAGTTACATAAGGTCCGGGCGGGGAGGCCCCTTGGTTGGCCAGTTTGTAATTGTTCAGTGTTTTCCATGCCAGTTTCCCCTTATGGCATTTTGATGGTGCTCGGATCTACCTAAACCCCTTTTAGGGATTGATTAGGTCCCGATCGCTCATGATAACAAACAATCGAGTCTATGGTGGTATAGTGTGTTCCAATTGTGATGGAATTCGATATAGTTGGTAAAGTCTGTTTCAATTGTAACGACATTCGATATAGTTGGTAAAGTCTGTTTCAATAGTGATGACGAATTGGGGTAGTCCTGACAAAGATAGTGTACGATGGTTCTCTAAAAGTTGTTGTAGCATACGCCCACGCTTAACGTATTTCCCGCGTGTAGCCCTTTGCGGATTTCCTTTATTTATTTGCTTTCCCCACCACCGTTTTGTCTCCATTTCCGACATATATATTTTGATTTTAATGTTATAACTTACGGTTGCTATTGGGGCTGGTCGCGTTTTTTACTATTGTGATTGTCTTGTTTTATTTAACTCCATAAATTTTATAGTACTACTTACGTTTCGAAGTTAAGCATATGTTTATGACTATTGGTACCAGGCGCGCAGGAGTTCGTGGACGTGGAGGGTTCGTCGGACCCGGTGGTTCTGTCGTGGCTGAGCTTGGAGCAGCACGCGGCGCGCGCGGGCCCCTGGGACGCCGTGCTGGCCTGCGCGGGCGCGGGGGTGCCGCCCGCGCATGCGCACAACACCGCAGCACTGCTCAAGTTAGTACTAGCACAGTAAAACCACAAATTACGTATAGCGGCGGCGCGCGGTGCGCCTAGACAGATGGGCCACTCGGAACTAAGCGCCATATTCCTACGCACACATTGATCATTGCGTTTACAGGCTTGCTCGGACCACGTGCAGTCGTCGCTCTCGCCATTATTAACAAAGTATTGATGTTCGATGTGCTAAAAAAATGGATAAGTGTTCTTATTACTGTTGTAGTGTATTTGGCTGTTTAAACACACAAAAATGACGACGTTTAGGTAGTTAATTTCAAGGACGGCGAGAGTGGACTTTCTGGAAACTTTCTATTTTGTGGTAAAACCAGTAAGTTATCTTCATACAAACGTGCCGCTGTCGGTTTGAATGTGTGCGTCCGCGCCGCGCGCCGTGTAGGCACGCGCTGGCACGCACACACTAGCATACAATAAGGGGGGGGCAGTATGGGCTCAATGCAAGCGTGTGCGTGACGGCGCGCTCACATTCGTACCGTAAATTTTGACATTAATGTCGCAAATCAAGCTTGAACGGACTTGTGGCGGAGTGTTCTTGGGGTAGAGACCCCAAAAGAAGACTACACCAAAAATACTTACGTCACTTACGCTGTATAAACAGTTGTTGCCTCTTCGGCCGCCTTTTGTCTCTTCTGTTTTGTTCTGTATTGTTTTCTGTATGCTGTGTCTTTTGTCAATAAAGTATCATCATCATCATCATCATTAACAGCTCATACATGTCCCCACCGAGGGGCTCGAGCCTACCCTGAAACCAGGGTGAATAGGCCTTAGTCGACCACGCTGGCCCAATGCGGGTTGGTCAACTTCACACACAACCCTTGAATCACTTCGCAGGTGTGTGCAGGTTTCCTCACGATGTTTTCCTTCACCGTAAGAGCGTCGAATAAACATACATATGAATTCGAAAATCGAAAACACATTGGTACGTGCCGAGGTTTGAACCCGCGAACTTCTGAATGGAAGTCAACGGCCCTAGCCACTAGACTAGACGCTCGACAATAAAGTATATTGTATTGTATTTTATTGTTATCCAGGTCGACAGCGCCCCGTAACGCCATCTTGGATCTGCGGCCGCACCCATTAATCTCGGACCGGCTGCCGACGCCCTTCGCCTTCGTCTTCGGAGTCACTTTCTACACCTACAGAACTCTCAGGGTAAGCAGTTTGCAGGGGTCCAGTGAAGCTTGATAACCATTTATTTTGACATGCAAGTGTAGGTCACTATACCTGCCGCAAAAACTCGTGGCGGACGAGGCCATAAATAGCCTCACTTAAAACCTAATACCATCGACGTACACTCGGAACCAAATGACGAGCCTCTCTATGTGACGTCACCCATAAAAATAAGGTGTGAGCGAGATAATGATGTACACGTTTCATCCTTCCTCGTTCTCTCAATGCTGAGGAGTCTCCAGTGGGCGCGGTCGTACAGTGGACATCACAATGGACGCTGCCGCCACCTCTCTCTTCACTGTATCTGACCATTTTTAACCCCTGACGAAAAAGAGGGATGTTATAAGTTTGACGTGTGTGTCTGTCTGTCTGTCTGTCTGTGGCATCGTAGCTCCTAAACGGATACTACAATTTTGATCTAGTTTTTTTTGTTTGCAAGGTGTCACAATCGAGAATGTTCTTAGCTATGAACCAAGCAAATATCTTCAGCCATTTGAAGATTATCAGCTCATTTCTAGTTGTCAAAAATGCCGGGGTTATTTTAATGTAATTATTTTTTTATGAAGTAATATAATATCGGTTAAGTAAAGTAATATAATAATAAGGGTTGCCTGGTAGAAATTGCTACCTTAGCAATAAGGCCACCTTTTGTACACCTGTGTTGCTTTTATTATGTTTGTTGTATTCTCTTGTGTGCAATAAAGTATATTCTTAGAGTATAAATAGAAAATTTTCTGGGAGGGATAGAGTACGCCTAATCGAGTATGAACCGTAAGCACGGATATAAACAGTCCGAATATCTTCAGCGCGTTCGTTTAGTATCAAATGCTTAACGGAGCTGATTATTTTTCTCGGTGAAAATAAGAAATTTCGTAGAACATTTTGAAATTTGCAGTGATAAGTTGCAAACATGACTCGAGGAACAAATCAAAAAAGAAAAATGTTATTGATTTCACCGCCCATACAAAATCTGCCAAAATTTGCTTACGCTTGACATAAAGGCAGCGGAGCGATGCGCGTGCTCTATGTATATTTATTCTCTACGAGTATATTCTATTGTATAATAATGTGTTGTCAGTGGGTGTTCGGCCTGGGTGGTAACACGGACTGGCTGGAGGATAAATACAAGCTGCGCGCCGGGCTCGACACCCTCACGCAACTAGTGGACAGCGGACACCTCACGCCCGTACTCGACAAGGTAACCACTACCTGTATGCTTACTATGTAAGAAGCGATAGGCTCGAAAAGCTGTCAAACGCGACATAGTGACATTAGAGCCATAGCAGTTCTGTCAATATGTCGCGTTTGACAGCTTCTCGAGCTTGTCGCTTCTTACGTAGTAAGCCTACAGATACCGTAACATGCAGTGCTATGACAAAAGTTTGTCGTACATTTAACTGTCAAAAAGCTGCGAGAAACCCGCCATATTGTTTTTTTTTTTTTAATTGACCTATGCTTGTGTCTAAAAGGTACGACCAATCAAGCTTCACCGGACTTGCGGGGGAGCGGAAGACTCTACCCCAAAAAAAGTCATATACCAACGCGTCTAGGGGCGGCTCAAGGGAGCCTCGGACCACGGCCTAGCGCGTTGATATTGAAAAACATCGTGAAGGAGACGACGCCTGAGGGGCTCCGTCTCTGAAAATATCCTCCAATAGAATAGGAAAGCTAGTCTAATATAGGATTATTCTACGTGTATTACTCCATTGATTAATTATTTTTTGTAGGTGTATCTTCCTCAAGACTTCGAGAACGCTTTAGCGCATGCGTGCAGCGAAGACGCCATTGGGACCACAGTCATAAGGTTCCCTTAGCAGTACTAACTCAATCTAGTCCACAATCACCTCAATATGGCCTAGATTCAGACCTAGCCTAGGTCACAAATTACTATGCTCTATTTATTGCACGGAGTCCCTATAATGTACCACCTAATGTATGAGTTAATTTTACAAGCACGACACAGATGGCGCTGATCTGAATAATTACACTGAAAAGAGTAGAGATGGCGATGTTTAAAAAGGTTTATCGACCCGTGATTGAACATGGTAATTCTCGCCGTCGTCGTTGAGTCGACGTACAGACCAGAAGGGGGACGCTTCGCAGGCCTTTGAGGAAACTTGTTTTGTTAAATGAAAATTTCTTACGAAGGTCTCTAAGTTTATTTTCAGTGAGCAGTTTGTTTACATTATAGAGACTTTGTTAAACAAATATGTCTGTTTCATATAAATCTGGACAAAAGTTCATTGACCTCTTACTTTTCTTGAATGTTATTAAAAATGAAGAAGTTCACCAAAAAATATTATGTAACCTATTGGAAAAGGAGTTTGGTTAGCACTAACCTGAAATCTTCCAAATTGCCAGGCTCATCAGCTGCCGGGCCCGGCGTATGTGGTAGGTCGCTAGTCGCTGGTTGTATGTTGTTCTTCTTATTTCAAAAATGTTTTGCTTTTGAAGGGCTGAATTTATTTTGTATAAGACACACGCGTTAGCCGTTAGACTTGATTGGCGAACGAACGCTCACCCCGCCTTCTACTAAGGTATGCCAAATTACGTATTTTATCTATAAATCGAAGCGAACGAATAAAAAATGAATGATTGATTTATAAATAGTACCTATATACGCTAACAGACGACATCTGTTGAAAAAGTAATAAACTATTACGTATTTTGCAATAATTTCCTATAGTTTTATCGTATCATATGAAAAAAATGTGCGCATTGTATGCAGGCGTCAATGACCTTTTATCCGGATTAATATGAAACAAACCATAGATTATATTACAGGATGTTAGAAAAAGTATTACTATCCTCTAAATCACGTATAGTGTTGGTGACGTACAAACAAAGTACTGAACTTTGAAGATTTTTTTTAAACATTTAATTACTATTTTTTATTATTTTTTAAATCTGTTTAAGCATCAAAGTTATTCACCTCATGCCGCTCGCGCAAACAATTACGTATAAGTATATACCTACTTTGTGAAACGACGCAACGTTGCCTAGCTAAAGGCCAGGCCTCGTAACATGCAGTGCTATGACAAAAGTTTGTCGCACATTTAACTGTCAAAAAATCCGCCATATTGAAATAACAATAGGATAAGAGAATACGCACGACAAAATTATGTCTGTCACGCGTGGACCGGGCATGTTAGAGGGGATGTGGTGTTGAGTGAATGAACTTAGCATAGAGCATAATTAAATAAAAAATCGTAATTAAAAAAATGTTCAAATTTATATTTTTTTATTTTTTTGTGATACACGTTAGTAACACAATAGTGTATAAAGAGTAATAATAAAATAGAATAGAATAGAATAGAAAAATAATAAAAAAATAATAAAATAATAATAAAAAGGATAGTGAACTTTTTTTACACCCTGTATAATAGTTAATTCGTCCTAAAGCCAGTTTTGCCAATAATGGCCTAAGATGTAAATATAGGATATGATGTGACTGTGTTTTTGCCAGTTTTAATACGGAGGACTTTGAATTCGAATCTTTTCCGATATCTATCGACAAAGGTTTTAATTATTCGCTTCGACTGAATTATTCGATTCGTATTGGAATATAATTTTATATCTAAAGCCTGACCAAAGAAATAAAAAACCTGTTTTGGGGGCGCCACGTGTATATTTTTACGACTATGGCAACAATTTCCCTTATAAAATTAGTTCCATTGAAATTCCGCAATATGGCGAGGTTTTTTATTTCTCTGGTCAGGATTTACATCATTTACGTAAGGAAATCTAAACTTTAAAGCAAGCAATATACAGTTTCTAAAGGGTTATTATCCGTCTACTCGACTATTGAGTTGTTAAAATATACCGTATCTTAGGAATTTGAATGGAATTACCATTTTAAATTATAATAATATAAGGTCGAATTTCGTGTGGTCAAGTCAACCTAAATGACCTATACCAAAATGGTACTTACTTAACCTACTATTTTACTGAAATATATATATTAAATTAACGATAAATTTTATCCCACTTCAACTGACGAGTCAGTACGGTATACAAAGTAATATTATGCAATTTTGAATTTCCGAAATCAAATTCAAAGTATTTATTTTTAACTTTAGGATATTACATTTCAATTCAATTCAAAAAGTTTTTATACGAAGTAAGATTTTGCAAATGCTTTTCGACGTCGAGGCGAGTTCACGATTTGGCTGTCTTCTGTGGAGAAGAACTCGCCGAAAGAAACTCCACAGACGTTGCATCTTTTTAAAATATTTTTATAAAATTATAAATTACTAGCTTTCCGCCCCGCGGCTCCGCCCGCGTTAACAGGTTTTCCCGTGGGAAAGAAGGATTTTCCCGCGGTAAAAAGTAGCCTATGTGTTATTCTGATGTATAAGCTATATTATTGTGAAGTCTTATTAAAATCCATTCAGTATTTTTTGCGTGAAAGAGTAACAAACATACATCCATACTTACAAACTTTCGCGCTTATAATATTAGTAGGATTATTTTATACAATTTTATCAACCAAACAAAGTATATTTGCAGACCCTATCTATAGTGTGTAACGATCAAATCTTATTATCTTTATCTATCTATCTTTATTTATCTATAACTCCGTGTGTAAAACTGATATTTTAGGAGTGTATCATTAAAACCTAGAAAATAAACTAAAACCGCCCTAAAAATTAATTATTTTATACAAAATATAACATCGTTATTGTATCCTGTGAAATAAAAAAGTATATTCTGTAAAAAAATATTTATTAGGGAGTGTATATCTAAATTAATTATAAGGTTTGAAAAGTTAAAATTGTAACCATTCCTATAAAAGCTAACGACTTTTGTATTATGAACAACTAATAAAAAACAATTCTAAATTATTTTACTATACTAAACTAACTTATGATTGTGACTGGACAATATTATTTTCTCATGTTAAACTATGTTTGTAAGTAATTATTGATTATAATAGTTATTTATGATACTAGTGCGGAAAGTATGTGATTTCCGATGAGTGTCATTTTATTCACGAGCGAGCAAAGCGAGCGAGTGTATAAGCCGACACGAGTCGGAAATCATCTTTCGCACGTGTATCATACAAGATTTTACAATGCATTGTGCAAGAAAAAAAACAGTTATATTAAAAAGGCGTATAAAATGACGGGCTTCATAAACAAAACACATTCGCGCTGAAAAAAACATCTACTGCGCATGTGCAAAGCTGTCGAATCGCAATAAGGCAATGAGTAAAATTTATTCAGCCACGCAAATTTTTAATTAATATTTGAACGTAATAGAGAATGTTCACTAATTTTGAATGTTAGCTTTATAAATTCTCCGTTCAAAATAAAAAATACTAGTGAAAGAATTATTTCGATACGTCAATTAGTTTCCAAGATAGAGAAGTTTAAAGTGAGCGCGCGACGAAATTCCGCGTTCAAGCGCGTGACGTCATAATGCAACGCTCGCTCAGTCCGTTCCCGCTCTTCCGTACGGCTGCCTTGCGTTATTAGGTATTTTGTACTTGGATTTCTGAATTTAAAAAAAAATAACAATCCAAATACCATAAAATCATGTGTTGTGCCAAAATGTACAAATACGGCTATCGATGCGCCGGAAAAGTTATTTTTTGTCGTTCCAATGGATGTCAAAATACGAAGTAAATGATTACAAGCTATGAAGAGATCAGATCCTGTTAGAAATCGAAGCACAGTTTATTGTTGTGAAGATCATTTTGACTTAAGTATAAGTAGTGATTACCTTTTTATGTACCTACTAGCTGCCCGCCCGTGGCTACGCCCGCGTTGGATTTCGAATTTCCCGTAGGAATGAGATGATTTCTAGCCTGAAAAAGTAGTCGCGCGCGCTACTGAAATTAGGTAGACTTAATCCATCCCCCCGAGATCTATTCTATATCTGTACCAAGTATCATCAAAAATTCCCGCCGCGCTACTAGGTATATTTCCCGTGGGAATGAGATATTTTCCCACGGTATAATAGCCTTTATCCCCCCTAAAATATTTTGTATCTCTGTACCAAGTTTCACTAAAACTTTCTGCCAGACCTCCCATTTTCCCGTGGGAATAAGGTATTTTCCCGCGGTAAGAGATAATCTATATCCTACTCCAAGGTCTATTTTATCTCTGTACCAATCTTTATCAAAACTTTTCACCTGTACTACTATTTTTCCCGTGGGATTAAAGTATTTTCCCGCGGTAAAATGTAGCCTATACATATCCCTAGGGTCTATTATATCTATGTATCAGGTTTTATCAAAACTTTCTACTCGCGGTGACCTTTTTCCCGTGGGAGTGAGGGATTTCCCACGGTAAAAGGTAGCCTATATCCATCTCCAAGGTCTATTCTATCAAACCCCAAGGTCAGATAGCTCGTAGATATCAAGTTTCCGCCTCACGACTCCGCCCGAATCTTTCCCGTGGGAATCAGTTGTTTTCCCGCGATAAAAAGTAGCCTATGTCCGTCTCCAAGGTCTATTTTATCTGCGTAACAGACAGACAGACAGAGTTACTTTCGCATTTGTAATATTAAGTAGGGATTAGTAGTTTTCGGTTTTAAGACCTAATGGTTGCCTGGAAGAAATCGCTTAGAGCGATAAGGCTGCCACTTGCCTTCTCCCTTTTTGAGTATTGTTAATGTATTTGTTTTTGTTCTGTGCAATAAAGTATATTTTGTTTTATTATTTTTATATTGACCTATATTACATTACCTAAAACCTAAGGTCTCTGATACCTACTTCTAGCTATAGCTAGTGGCATTACGAAATGAAATACTTGGGTATTTTAGGTACTTCAATAAAAGAATACTTATAGGACAGATATTAATATCTATTTTCGAGAGTTATATTATAAAAAGTTTAACTTAACTTACCTTTGCATTTTTACTCCTCGCCTTTCGACGGCAAAGAAATCACTATTGTCGCTAAATAATGAGCAACCAAGTCCTTCTATTTTAGGTAGATTATTTGATTGTCCATTTTCGAACCCTTCATCTATTATTAATTCAATTCATATAACTGGAAGCGATGAAATAAAGCAAAACACTGCGCGAGTAAACTACTGCGGAGCGGAGTGTTGCTATGTGACGTCACACGCGGTCACGTGACTGTCAGCGGGACTCGATATTTATGGGAACTTTGAATGCATATAAAATCAAAACTACTTGATATTTTTTAATGAAACAAAAACTAGTGTATCTGTATATATAAAAGCTCTACTGTAACAAAGTTTCAAGTGATTTTACATACTTAGTAACATTCCTTATTTATCAATAAAAATCAATTTCTAAAGTAATTATACTAATTATAAACGCGTTTATTGAATTGTTATTTTTATTGTTCCCTTTATATTAGTAACAATTGGTAATAAAAATATCTCAAATACTGAAATGTTAGGTTGACTGGCTGAATGACAGCTTGAGCAAAAATTAAAAAAAACTGAAAAGTAAAAAGCACTAGTGCGGAAAAGTACTACTTTCCGCACTGTTTGGCTGCCTAGAAAACGCTCCTTTTCGAGCACATGCATTGTAAAATATATTTTGCTATTGTTCCTAATAATATTTCAAAAGTTTACTTTATGAAGTAAATAAACATAAATATGATATTGTAGTCTTTTTAGAAACTTTAATTATAAACCTGAGTAACTTTTACCAAAGAAATAAAAAGACATCTGGCAATACTTATTTTCCCTTCGTACTGGCATGGCATACAGGCTTTTTATCTTAATTGAAAAAAAAAAACACAACAAATTAATTTCTTTAGAAATGTTCCTTTTTTTTAGTTTTATAAAAGCTAAAGAAGTGAATGATGTTCAAATACCTTCCGAGTTTTGCCATTTTCATAATTAATTGTTGGAATAGATAATTATTGTTTTGTTTATCTAATTCTATTTTACATATATTTTTTCCTGTTACCTACAATTACACTATTTTTTATTATACCCAGAAACTGAATAGATGTTATGTTATATAAAATAGTAATATTAATATTACTTTATACATGCTTCCCTCCGTCACAAAATGAATTAATAAAATCAAAGACTGCACCGCCATCTAACTATTGTAAACGTGGATCTGTACATAATGTATATTTTAGAAAATGTACTATTTTAATTTTAGAAAAGAACTTAAAGCAAATGTTATTTTTATTAGATAGGTGCTCATTGTAAATAGATTCATAGTAAAGTGTACAATACAAAGAAAATTAAAAGGTCTGCCTACCCCTTGGGATGGCGAGTCGACGTATGTATGAACGGTGTTTTAAAATATACGAGTTTTGTAGATAGTTCAAGTTATTTAATAAATTGTTGTTTTAAAGATTTAATGTTCTTGTTTTATTTCGTTTGAATCAAAGGTGAAAAAATTATGGCCATAGTAGAAATGAACAATCATAAAAAGATTCAGCCATAAAAATTATCAAAACGAATATGTCCTACCACGAAAATGCACAATCATAAAAATGTCCAACCATCAAAATGAGTAGGTATACTAAATTCTAATCTTAGTAAACCAGTAAGGTCATGGCATGAAGTTGGCCGGATAGTAGCGAGCGAATATACGCTTTGATTAAATATGGTAACAGATACACGAACGCCGCTCAGAAAACGGCACCGTCAAAACTACGCCGGAATCAAGCATGGCGCAATTGGTGTCTCAGTCGCTAATCAACGGCGCAGATTGTCTGAATCGTTCCCACTAGTTCCATGATGGATCTAATGCAACTATTTTTTCCCACTAGTGAATGAATCTGACGTTGATTTATTTCATGTTGGAGTGAGAGAATGATTTAAGGCCTGACCAAAGAAATAAGAAGCCTCGCCATATTGCTTGTTATACACGTGGCGCGCCCAGAGCAGGCTTCTTATTTCTTTGGTCAGGCATTATTTGATCGAAGAATATAATAAATGCATATTGAAGGGAACTATTTATTATAAGGGCATTTGCTAGCGAAAATAAAACCAAGGTTCTATATAAACCACATTTATTATTGTAACATTGTCGTGACCACAACCTAACACGATATAATTAATTATAAATAGAAACAGGGTAACATTAAGTACAAACCAAATAACAGCTTCCTTCCTTATACATTAATTGATTGAAGTTTATTCTATTTACTTTGACGAGATCTAAATTATAATATTTTTTGGTAAATTTTACAATTTTACCCAACTTTAGCCATTACTATAAATATTACAGCCTCCATAGCTGAGTGGTAAAAAACCAAACGGAGGTTCCGGGTTCGAATCCAGTCGAAAGAATATCCTTTTTGAGACTTTCTTTGGTTTCCATGTTATTATGAGATTGTCCGAAAATAAATCGAAAGCCGTTGCATTACGTGCCTTCTGAAGCACGGTTTCCGTGAGCAACGGCTCCTGGCTGCTATTAACTAATCTTCCGACTGATTGTGCGAAAAGAAACTGAAAAAAGGAAAGAACCGTGCTTCGGAAGGCACGTAAAGCCGTTGCTCCTGGTTGCTAATTGCTTTTAACCAAAATTAAAAAAAAACTTTAAAAATTGATAAAGTAGTGTATTTTGCATTTCAAATAAAATACTGAAACATTTTGTATTTTTGTATTTTAAATGCTTTTAATATAGTATTTTGTAATTTGTATTTCAATTAAAGCAAAGCATGTATTTTTCCCATCCTTGAGTACGGTTTAAGGACCGAACTCCGACAAGACTCTACTCCGACAAGACTCTACTCCGACAAGACACTACTCCGACAAGTTCGGTAGGTTGGGTTAGGTTAGCTTTTATGTTTTGTCGGAGTAGTGTCTTGTCGGAGTAGAGTCTGTCGGAGTTCGGTTTTAGATTCCTTGAGTACATGATACATTTTTTTAATTTACCTCAATATTATAACTAAGAGTCACGTCTCAAACACCATTATGCTAATTCTGGGGGTTTATCACACCCAAACCAGAATGTATCCATCACAATTCTTACCTACTTACCTTCCCATATCTAATTCATGTCAATATCAGTACAGTGCTACCAGGCTTATTGTATACAAGCAAAATATAAAATTAATAATGTTCATAATTGTTGAACCTTAGAGAATAAATATACATAGAGCACGCGCATCGCTCCGCTGCCTTTATGTGAAGCGTAAGCAAATTTTGGCAGATTTTGTGTGGGCGGTGAAATCAATAACATTTTTCTTTTTTTATTGGTTCCTCGACTCATGTTTGCAACTTATCACTGCACATTTCAAAACTTTCTCCTATTAAATTTCTTATTTTCACCGGGAAAAATAATCAGCTCCGATAACCATTTGATACTAAACGAACGCGCTGAAGATATTTGGACTGTTCATATCCGTGCTTACGGTTCATACTCGATTAGGCGTACTCTATCCCTCCCAGAAATTTTTCTATTTATACTCTAAGTGTATTGAACATTGATTTATAGCTGGTTCTAGGTTTAACACACGTACAACATTCATTTCTGTTTTAAATAGTATTGATACTATTAGGAGTAGGATAGAAGTAGGATTTACTAATTACAACCTAATTCCTTCTCATTATGGTCGTATTTTAATTGTGATAACTAAGTACTTACAGTTTATTTATGAAGTTTTCACATTCTATCTAGAACTGTTAATAATCCATAGTTCCCTATTTCAATACGCCTTCCAGCAACTAGTAAATGTAAATTGAAGTTTATGATAGTTTGTTAATTTTGTATCATCTCAATTTGTATTTAATATTCCATAAATTTTGTTCTAAAATGTATTTATAACCAGGTAGCACTGCGTCTGTTACAATTTGCACAGTAGCGAGCTAAGTTGCCGTTATCTAAACTAGAAGTTGACCTAGAATAGAAGCCTAGTATACAAACAGTATTGAACACTATACAGACGTAATAATACATGCTGCATTTCAAATAAACAAATTCTGTCAACCAGTGTAGTTATGGCGCATTTTCATTGGTCGATAAGTCGGTCTTTAACCCGAATGCGGGGAGTTGGGATTTTAACGCATGCAGGCTGACGACCAATGAAATTAGTCAGTCGATAACTCGGTCGATAAAAAGCATGTGGGGACCCCCAAAACCCAAGATCTCTGTTTCTGCTATACTGTATCTAGATTCTCTCGCACCCCGCATGCGGGCGCTAACGACCAATGAAAATGCGCCCTTACACTGGCCAGCAAAACTAAGTACCTACTACACTTATTTATTTTTTCTAAACTTTAGAAGTTAGAGATAATACTGTAATAATTTTAAAGCATATTTAAAAAAAATACAAAATATGCGATCCTGTGGAGTTTCTTGTTTGGGTTGTTCTCCGCAGCAGCGAACACATTGCGCAAACCTGCCAGTTATATTCAAACTGATATCGCGTCGCCCCTTTTAGCTAAGACTTGTACATTCGTTTGAGACAAAAGCCGGTTTTGCTTTGAGCAAAGCTTTTCAACTTCCGAAATGACGTCATTAAGTGTTCTACGGGAGCCTATAATAAATAAAATATTTTTTTGAGATTTAAATAAGAAATGTTTTTATTAGTAAATCTTATTAGCTTTCTTTGGAACTAATATAGAATATATAATAACAAGTCGAGTCCTTTTTATCGATATATATTTTGTAGGTACCTACCTAATTTCAAAAGTGTGGGTAGGTACTTAGTTTTGCAGTTATATACAAGTATAAAGAAATAAGCAATTCGTTATTAATTACATTGAAACTGGTTAATATTTAAACAACTGGACCCTAAATAACCATAAAGAGATTCTATTAATAAATTAAAAATAATATAATTCAAATATAATACAATGTCAATATCTGCAATAGGAATGTCTTTTGTTAACATTTAACAGCGAACACTCAACCAGAACAATTAGGTACAGAAGCCAGCACATGCGGTTGGACATTCGCACTACGAAATTCACCCCTACCGCTACGGAATACGAGCGCTCTTTTACTACGTTTTAATTTACCTTTAAAAAATATGAAGGAATTGAAGTAAATATATGGCGCAACTAATTGTTATGGTTGAGTAGTACAAAATATACCGAACTCTAGCATTAAGCTATTAACGAGTAATTTAAATAATATCAAGATATAATATTACGTATTGTTTAAACTGCTTTTTATAATATCTCAATAATTGTTAACATCTTTTACAGGTAATTTTTTTTAAAGAATCAGTATTAATTTTGAACATTCGTTAATATTTTTGATGTTTTTTTTTTATATTATAAAAAGTGTCTTCAGAATTAAGTAGCGCTAAGAATGTTAGCTTACGATTAGTTATAATATGGGTAATAATTGCGATATAGGCAGTACAGTAGTGTAGCGAGATTTGATGTGAGCAAGTCACTACTTGTGTCAGAGAAACTTTGTGGCGAATCTGAAAACAAAGTTTAATATAAGTAAGTACACTATAAAAGAAGAAGGCCAAGGCGTTTATAAAAAAAACAAACATTATTAAATATTTATAAAATAGGGTAGAAATCAAAGGAAAACTGGAATCACCGACGTAGAGGACAGTTGTGGTCCCTTGTATAGGGCGCCATCTAGCGGCGAATCACCGTATTAATTCACCGAATAAATAAACAGTTTTAGCAAGTATTTGTTGTTGCTCTGAGTGGCGGCGGCTTGTGGACGTCGGAAGAACACGAGTCGGAATATGAAAGCAAGGGCTTAAAGTTAATAATAGCGCCATCTAGGGGCGAAGCGCCGTATTAACTCACCTAATTAAATAATAGCTCCGGGAAGTATTTGTTGTTCCTTTGTAGTTGGGGGTGCACGAACCGGTCAAGCAGAGTAACGGCCCAAATTTAATAATAGCGCTATCTAGCGGCGGATCGCTGTATTAACTCACCTAATAAAGGAACAGCTCCGGGAAATATTGTTGTTGCTCTGCGTGGCGTAGGCGGGCGGCTTGTGGTTGGGAGAACACGAGCTGGACAAACAGTAACGGCCCTAAGTTAACAATAGCGCCATCTAGCGGCGGAGCTCTGTATTAACTCACCTAATAAAAGAATGGCTCCGGGAAGTATTTGTTGTTGCTTTGTGGTTGGGGGTGCACGAACCGGTCGAGTAGAGTAACGGCTCAAAGTTATTAATAGCGCCATCTAGCGGCGAATCACTGCATTAACTCACCTAGTAAAGGAACAGCTCCGGGAAGTATTTGTTGTTGCTCTGCGTGGAGCACGAGCTGGACAAACAGGAACGGCCCAAAGTTAATAATAGCGCCATCTAGCGGCGAATCACCGCATTAACTCACCTAATAAAGGAACAGCTCCGGGAAGTATTTGTTGTTGCTCTGCGTGGCGTAGGCGGGCGGCTTGTGGTTGGGGGAGCACGAGCCGGACGAAGGCAGCAGCGGCTCCTCGGTTATGGAGTTGAAGATCTCCTCTAGCTTGTCTTTTATCTCGTACTGGAATGAAAGAGGACAAAAATTACATCTGTCACTCTGTCTGCTACAACCAAAGAGGTTGGAATGCGCGCTTCGTCATATTCTCACTTCTCAAAGTAGCAAGTTCAAAAAGATTTTCTTCGAACAAATCATATTTCGATGTCGAGGCGAGGCTTCTCTGCCTACAACAATGAAGTTATATACGCGATCTTCTTCTTATCGTGTCGATGACAAATTTCTTAGATAATTTTGGCCCAGAACTTAGCCACTTCAACTGCATTATCTGTGGCATCCATCAGGTCCTGCTGCGAGCAGGTGGCAGGGCAAGCAGGGCAGGACACTAGGTGGGCCATAGACTGCACCGTCCCACACACACACTCCAAATTTGGGTTCTCCGAAAATCCCCACCTGAACATATTTTCCTTACTGCGGCCAACCTGAGTCCGAAGTCTATTTAAAGACTTCCAGATTGGCCATGGCAGTCTATGTCCAGCCGGGAGGCTCTCAGAGATCGGAACATATAAATAATACGATACTTAATTTCAAGATGTCAGTTCTTTTAGTTTTAGTTTTGATACATTAAAACGATTTTAATCACCCAAATATAACGTTTTTGTAAGATTTTTTATGATGTGCCGTAATTAACTTGAAATCGTAAAATAGCCTCATAATTTAATTTGAATAAGGTAAGTAGGTACCCTAAGCCGTCAGATGCGACACGATTTCTAGAGACGAACGCTACTTTTAAACGGCCAACAACCATGGAGTGTGGGGTTCTACTCTTTAAATCAATATCGAGCCCAATTTCAACCTAATGTAAATTTTTGACCGGTAAACTCTTGAAAATCTGCCCGTGAAAAGTTGACAAATGTCCGATTTCATTTAGTTCACTCAATATCTGCCCGACATTAAACCAAGTTGGCGCTAGAGTACGAAACGCCCGATCTCAATGTCGACGGATCAGAGCCGTCATCAAGAGTAGCCGCTCAGAACCTTGGTATTTATTATATTCATTAGCTTTGACGTCGACAGTAATTTTATAAATGTTACTTCAAATAAATTCTTTTGATTTTATCACTTACCCCTGAATACTATTGCAATTTAGTTGACTAACCTTAGGCTGTGTGACATGCATGAGGTGGTCGAAAGGCGCGGTGCGGAAGGCGTTGTTGAGCGTGGCCTTGCGTCGCTCGGCCTCGCGCTTTTCCGCCTCCGTGGGCCCGTTGGCGGCTAGACGGAGGGCTTCTAGACTTATCTGCTCCGACTGGGTTTGGTGCTACAATCAAAAACGTTTTCTTCTTAAAATTCTTAGATTTTCGCGGTTGTTAACTGCATTAACACACATTTTCACGGGTTTTATCCACGATTTCGTGTTTGAAAACCCGTGAAAATGTGTGTTAGAACGTTTTCTTCATCTTTTTCTTCTTACTATATTTATATATGTATCTATAATTATATTATAGCTTTATTAGTATTATTATATATATATATATATATATATATATATTGTCCGCTTTACGGCAGAAGTTGATCAGGCCGAAATATGCATTAAATGTTGATCCACCTTTAGAGGCTTGTAGCTTAGATAATTTTGATAATACCGTAATATACTTCGAATATAAGAATTCCCCTCACTACGACCCAGTGCTTAACTACGCCGCAAACACTCTAGCTCGTCACCAACTCACACGGCAATTGTTGATTTTGTAACCGCCATTTATTTTACACTTTGTGCGACTTTGTTGATCAATATAAACGTTGGGAGATCAACAAATGCCGCGAAAATTACGCCGATGCTGCGGAGCGGCAACATCGCAAACTATAAGTCCCTACGTCTAGAAGCGCCTAAGTATCCTCAATATGTTTCTGAAGAAATCGCATAAGTTAGTACAAGGTATATTATTAATTTTTTAGACTAAAAATACCTACTTGATTAAAAAAACTGATACTTAATTTAATTGAAGAAAATAATACTAAGAATTAAAGTAGTAAAAAGTTTTTTTTTTGTTATTGTTTATGTTTCTTTGTTAGTTTTATCTTGGATATATCCTGAAGTTTGTAAAAGGCTAATAAAAATAAAAGCACGTTACACCTTTATTACTTCTCTTGCCGTCAAAATACCTATATAACACGCTTCTATTAAAAAATAAAGTATCTAGGTATAAAATAGTATACTCGTTTTTTTGTCAGAATTTTTTTTCACCTTTTAGTTCCTTTTATGAACAAGTAATAAAATCTAATAAAAAAAATCTATACTTTTAACTTTTTAGTATTTATGATTCGGGATTTACTACGGCGTAGTTTCCCCCCGAAGTCCATTTGTAGGGGTAAGAGGTCTTCAGTACAACAGGGTTCGCCCTGGTACCCTGAGGCGCAACATTATTAATATGACATGTTTATAGACCCTCATACCATTCATCCACCTCATCATCATCATCATTATCTCAGCCGAAAGACGTCCACTGCTGGACAAAGGCCTCCCCCAAGGATCTCCACAATGATCGGTCGTGCGCTGCCCGCATCCAGCGGCTTCTCGCGACCCTCACCAGATCGTCGGTCCACCTCGTGGGGGCCTGCCCACACTACGTCTTTCGGCGCGCGGTTGCCGTTCAAGAACCTTTTTGCCCCAACGGCCGTCGGTTCTACGCGCAATGTGCCCAGCCCATTTCCATTTAAGTTTAGCGATTCTTCCGGCTATGTCGGTGACTCTGGTTTGCCTGCGGATCTCATCATTCCTGATTCGATCACGCAAGGAAACTCCAAGCATAGCCTTCTCCATCGCTCTTTGGATGACTTTAAGCCTTCTTATGAGGCCCATCGTTAGCGACCACGTCTCAGATCCGTAAGTCATCACTGGCAACACACATTGGTCAAAGACTTTAGACTTAAGACACTGCGGTATTTGGGACGAAAAGATATTGCGCAGCTTCGCGAACGCTGCCCATTCAAGTTAGATTCAACGATTGACCTACTTCGAAGTTAGATCTACCTAGCTGGACTGTTTGTCCCAGGTAGACGTAATGGTCTACAACTTCGAGAGCGGAGTCCCCAACTTTTATTGGAGTGGGTACTACATGGGCGTTCGACATGACTTTTGTCTTCTGCATGTTCATCATCAGACCAACTTGTTCCACTTGTTGTTCATCCATCTAATCAAATAGAATTTACATTCATAACAAATGGAACGAACTTATTTTACTAAATCTGATGGGGTTGCATATGGATATTATCTAGGAGAGCGGGGTCCAAGTTCTTTAAGACCCGCCGCTCAAATCGAACCAAAAAGATTTCGGATTCCACGCTCAGGTTCATGGAAGAAAAACAGAAAATCGTTTTGCAGTCCGCAGATGATGCTTCCTGCTACCGGCGGCGGCTCAATAGACAGATCTCAAAGTCTCTGAGACGTGACATTCGCCAATTTAATATGGATCGTATTAAGGGCCTGGCCACAGCTTTGCTCGACGCGCGGCGCGACCTGCGACCAGCGGAATGTTGCCAGTAACCCATAGTCAAAATTAATTAGAGAACTTTTTTTTTTTTCATTTCTAAAATCCTGCTAGAAAATGTAGGTACTACCGAAATTAAGGAATTGATTTAAAGGCATGAAATTACTCAACTATTGCTAAAAAGTTCAATTTTTATGCAAAACGTAACGTTTATCTTATTTTACTTAGAAAACGACTTCAACACTGTAATGTAGCACAAATAAGATTAAGAATACGTAAAAGTAATGTTTTGAGTCGTGTAATGCAAAGTGCTCAAAAATAAAGTAAAATGTTACAATACTAATATTCTGGCAAGTTTCGCGCCGCAGGTCGCCGCCGCCGCCGCGTGAAGCTGTGGCCAGGGGGTAAGGAAGCTATTGAGCGTAACAAAGGCTCTAAAGTGTTCGCAAGAGATCTTTCTATGGGGCAAAGCCAAATGATGAAGCTGGAGACTTTGCGTGTCATCTAAGCCTGAGCTACTGGAGTAAATCGAGGGGTTCTGTGGACAGCTGTATACGACAATACGGACACCTGTTAGCCAAGCTGCAACTGACCCAAGAGCTAGGCTAACCAGACACTACACCAAAGACATCCCGGACGTCAGCCTGTACGAGATTAGGATGGCTCTCAAACAGTTAAAGAACAATAAGGCGCCGGGTGATGACGGAATAACTGCTAAGCTTCTGAAGGCAGGTGGTACTCCAGTCTTGAAAGCCATTCAGAAACTGTTTAATTCCGTAATCCCCGAAGGAACAACGCCGCAGGCGTGGCTTAGAAACGTGGTGGTCCTCTACTTTAAAAAGGGTGAAAAAACCCTTTTAAAGAACTACAGACCCATCTCGATTCTGAGCCATATCTATAAATTATTTTCGAGAGTCGTCACGAATCGTCTCGTGCGCAGGTTCGACGACTTCCAGCCTCCCGAACAAGCTGGTTTTCAAAAGGGCTTTATAGTACCACAGACCACATCCACTCGCTACGGCAGGTTATACAGAAGACCGAAGAGTATAACCAGCCACTATGCTTAGTGTTCGTATGAGAAAGTCTTCGATTCAATTGAGACTTAGGCAGTGCTGCAGTCTCTTCAGAGGTGCCAAATTGACTACTGGTATATCGAGGTGTTGAGGTGTTTGTACGATAATGCCATTCTATGTCAGTCCGACTCCAGGTTCAGAACTCCAGACCAATCCAGCTGCAGCGATATGTAAGACAAGAAGACTTTATTTCTCCGAAACTGTTCACCGCTGCACTGGAATTGTCTTTAAGCTTCTGGACTGGAAAGGACATGGCATCAACATCAATGGCGAGTACATTTCTCACCTTCGGTTTGCCGACGATATCGTTGTCATGGCTGAGACCTTGGAGGACCTCGGCACAATGCTCGATGACCTCAATAGAGTTTCCCAACAAGTGGGTCTGAAGATAGAATAGAATAGAATAGAAAAACTTTATTTGTAGGACATCAAGATGAACATGGAGAAGACAGAAGTCATTTCGAACGCCCATGTAGTACCCACTCCAATAAATGTTGGGGACTCCGCTCTCGAAGTTGTAGACCATTACGTCTACCTGGGACAAACAGTCCAGCTAGGTAGATCTAACTTCGAGAAGGAGGTCAATCGTCGAATCTAACTTGGATGGGCAGCGTTGGGGGAACTGCGCAATATCTTTTCGTCCCAAATACCGAAGTGTCGCCAGTGATGACTTACGGATCTGAGACGTGGTCAATTACGATAGGCCTCATAAGAATGCTCAAAGTCATCCAAAGAGCGATGGAGAGGGCTATGCTTGGAGTTTCCTTGCGTGATCGAATCAGGAATGATGAGATCCGCAGGCGAACCAGAGTCACCAATATAGCCCGAAGAATCTCCAAACTTAAGTGGCAATGGGCTGGGCACATTGCTCGTAGAACCGACGGCCGTTGGGGCAGAAAGGTTCTTGAATGGCGGCCGCGCGCCGAAATACGTAGTGTGGGCAGGCCCCCACAAGGTAGACCGACGATCTGGTGAGGGTCGCGGGAAGCCGCTGGATGCGGGCAGCGCAGGACCGATCATTGTGGAGATCCTTGGGGGAGGCCTTTGTCCAGCAGTGGACGTCTTTCGGCTGAGATTATGATTATCTAGGACGAAAGTATTCGTCAAGACGAATCAAACGAGCCCAAATGCGATGAGATTGTGTCGTTATATTACGGATTTCCTATAGCCCACCCTCCAGCTCCATCATCAGACCCTGGATACCATTTAGGACCAAAGTACTCGTCAAGACTAATCATCATCATAGCGTATAGATTGCGAAGCAAAGTGGCAACAGCGCAAAACAAAACCAACCAATCATGTCAAAAGGTGACCTCTGATTGGTCCATTTGAATCAGATCAACAATGGATGGAGCGGATTTGTATAAAGAATGCAATGAATAGTTCTTATTTGTGTCGCTAGAGGGTCAGCAATTGTTGATCAAATTGGAGCCACATTTGTATGCCGAATTATACATTAGATCAACAAAAACTGTTTTGATCAACAATTGCTAACTGATCAACAATTAACTGATGCTACAACCCGTCTGATCAACATTTGCCGTGTGGGTATATCTATATATATATATATATATATATATATATATATATATATATATATATATATTTTAATTAGTCTTGTGACTTCTTTTTGCACACCCGCCTTATTTCTGTTTCCATAGCCTCTTCTCCTGCCCAAAGGTTGCCTGAAAGAAATCGCTTAAAGCGATAAGGCCGCCAATTGCCTTTTAGTGTCTGTATTTTCTGTACTTATAACATGTTCTATGTGCAATAAAGTATATTTGAATTGAATTGAATTGAATAGAATAGCAAATGCTCAATACATTGTGATAATATGTGCCTTCACATCATTTGGTCGGTCGGCAAATGAAAAAATGTTGAATAGTTTCCTATTCTTTCCAACATAATTTATAAAATCTATCAAATAATAACATTGATACATTAATATGTTTTATCTCACGAGTGCAGGCGAGCCATATTTGTGTGTGTGTTGTTTGTACTGTGGCATCGGTTATGCCGTCTCTTTTACTTTTGATACTGGCCGCATGTTTGTTCCAAATTTAAATCATTTTCGAGTTGATTGATTTTGATAGTTTCAGTCAGTTTTTATCCGATTCTTCCCGGGGAGCTGTTATAAAACGCTCCAGGAACTTGCTTTCGGGTTCTGTTTATCTTTTTATATTATTAATGTGAAGTGCGATTGTGTTTAGAAGTAATATAGTGTTAAAAACAGTTTCTGTGAGTTTCTATTTGTAGTACAGGTTACGTCCATACTACAGTACACATTGTGTTAGTGTGCGTAGCGCTCAGTTGAGTACTACGCACACAAGAGCGCGTGCCTATACGCACACAACTACAAGCAAATCGCGCCTGCACTTGTAAAATAACTGTACTCTGAAATTACAATATTAATTGGTATAGTCGGTAAGAAAACTCGCTGCGCTCAGGATCATAAATCATCGGAGCTATTGTTCTGTTTTAGTGTTGCGAGTACTCGGCGCGTGCGCATGCACGTTATCGATAAAAATAATGACTCTCCGATAGCGCTTGGTGGAGTGACTAGTTGACAAACAGTAATTATGTATAAATACCGTTACATTTTTATTTTCTTATCATATCATATCAATTTCATATCATATCATAACTGTTTGAACTTTCATCGTGTCGTGACATAATGGAGAGATTTTGCATAAATAATATTGTTCCTGTTGGAACTAATATTTCGTCTCAAGCACGCATTGTTATAAATAACGTATGCAAGTTTTTGACGGAAATTAAGGAAGACCCGGAAAAATTAAAAAGTATAAATTTTTATCGCCCTCGACACCTTACAGACTGCATCAATATGTGGTGTGAGCGTAAAAACAGTTGACATTATTAAAAAAGAATGTGATAGTGGATTACCAGTCTCTCCTCGAAAAAATATCCGGCAACCTTGTCCTGTAACTGAATTGGATGATTTCGACAAGTGTCATCAAGCAAATAGTGTCATCTTGTTATGTAAAGTAAAAAATAATAATAAATGTATCGATAGTTCTTGTCGATTGCAGTGATGCACAGCACTACTCTCAAACAAAAGATTGTGCCATTCTCCCAAGTGCGAGTGAAAGATCAATATTGCTGTCCCGCTCCGATAATGATGATTGATTTATGATCCTGAGCGCAGCGAGTTTTCTTACCGACTATAGTTGGATACACTTCTCCACCTCTGTATTCCTTGTCCATAGTCCGTGTCATA
>OX419603.1:3509206-3651887 GCA_948473455.1 Teleiodes luculella
AAAAGTAGATAAAAACACAAAAGCACAGACGATAAATATGTATTATATGTATATAGGTAAAAGGTTGGGAACTGCTTGTCGACAAGACTGGATTAAAATGATTAGAAGTTTACACAGAATTGCACAGAAATTTAGAACTCGGCCGACATGGCCGAGGGGTAAACGAAAAGTGACTAGAAAAATGGACGAAATGACGGATGACTGTTGACTGAATTCCAAAATTAAATATATTCGAATTTAGGCGAGAATGGCAAATGAGGTGAGAATGAGGCAACGAGGTGGCATGGTAATGCCACCACGTTACAAACAGTTAACAATACCCCCAATCACAAGCCCCCCGCATACCAAATACTTTCCAGAGCTGTATTTCTATACAGCTCTGGAAAGTATTTGGTATGCGGGGGGCTTGTGAATGGGGGTACACGAGCTAGATAAACAGTTAACAATAGCGCCATCTAGCGGCGAATCACTGCATTAACTCACCTAGTAAAGGAACAGCTCCGGGAAGTATTTGTTGTTGCTTTGAGTCGCGCACATGCGAACAGCTTGTAGTTACGGGAGCATGAGCTCGACAAACAGTAACGGCCCAAAGTTAATAATAGCGCCATCTAGCGGCGGAGCTCTGTATTATCTCACCTAGTAAAGGAACAGCTCCGGGAAGTATTTGTTGTTGCTCTGCGTGGCGTATGCGGGCGGAGCTGGACAAACAGGAACGGCCCAAGGTTAATAATAGCGCCATCTAGCGGCGGATCACCGCGTTAACTCACCTAATAAAGGAACAGCTCCGGGAAGTATTTGTTGTTGCTCTGCGTGGCGTAGGCGGGCGGCTTGTAGTTATGGGATCACGAGCTCGACAAACAGGAACGGCCCAGGAATAGCTCCGGGAAGTATTTGTTGTTGCTTTGTGGTTGGGGGTGCACGAACTGGTCGAGTAGAGTAACGGCTCAAAGTTATTAATAGCGCCATCTAGCGGCGAATCACCGCGTTAACTCACCTAAACTAGTATTTTTAATTAGAGGCCAAAGATGTAAACAAAGAAATGTCACTGTCGAAGTGACATTCCAGCCATTGATATACAATAAACATAGATACACAAACGCCGCTCAAAAAACGGCACCGGCAAAGGAAGGCCATAATCTAACGTGTGGCCTTGGGTGGCCTTGCTTCTGCCTCAGTCGCTTAATGGCCGCGCACCGGCGCAAACGTCTGACTATTCATCTAGAATATTCGATACTATAGTGGCCAGCACATGCGGTTGGACACTCGCACTACGAAATTCACACCTACCGCTACGGAATACGCTCTCAAGGTCATAAAGTCCAGCCGCATGGGCTGGCTACTGTACATAATTTCTGCTAAAACGCCATCTAATGTCAAATAGAAATACTTCTTACAAAGAAAATACAGGACCGTATTAGGACAACAATAAAATTAACGCGGGTGATAGATAAAGCTTTTTGAAACTGATAATAATAGTAATATAGTAGGTATGTAAACCGTTTTAGTATGTAAACCAATGGTAATTCAAATGAAAAACGTTTTTTTAATCATACAGCCTGTTAGTTTTTTAAAGATTTCACATTCAATTTGCATGAGCCCAAATACGGCCGATTTATTATTACAATCACGTCGTGTGGCCCTTAGTAGTTAGCCTTCCTCAGGTCCTTAGTCCTTTAGTGACGCAAAAAACATTATTTTCTTATTTTGATATCTAAACCTTAAGTGACGCTACTTTGTAAGAATGATTGGCATTTGAACATGGTAAAAATGGAAATGGGAAAATATATAATGGAAAAATAAATAATAATTTCAGCTAATATACCATAGATCAAAGATCAACTGAAGCGCGACTTTCTCCCACCTCTCTGGCTAGATCAACTGATCAAAGAAAAAATATTAAAAAAAAACTAGTAATAGACAGGCACAAAAACGTTAAATATAATATAGAAATACAAAAAGTCTGTTGTTTGGTTTCAGATAAAGTAATGCTGCCAAAATAAATAATAACCTGCTCTATTATTATTTTAATTGTAAAACTTCAATCTTTACATAAATATAAAAGCCTTGACCAGAAAAAAAAAGGCCTGCGATGGGGGCGGGCGACCATTTCTCAACCACTTATGGTTTAGATATCAAAATAAGAAATGTTTTTTGCGTCACTAAAGGCCTAAGGACCTGAGGAAGGCTGACTACTAAGGGCCACACGACGTGATTGTAATGATTTATTTCGCCATCTAGTGAAGAATTGCAAAACTTTTTCCGATTACAGATCAGGTGAACTTCAATAGGTTGCCTTTAAAATTCAACTACTCGCTACTAGAGGGCTGGCATGCAAAAAACACTCGCTTGTGTGGCAAAATCATACTTTATTGTAATGTGCTAGAGTCCATATTGATATAATTTATTATTCAAATTATGTTCTTTCATTACTGGAAACCGTACATGTTGATATCTTTAGCGGAAGAAGGTGATTTGTCAGTAATTTGCACAAATAGATTTGTTCAATATTATCTAAGCATTAAAGTCTAAATTGAAAATTTAGTCAACAACTTAAAGGCTATTTTGCACATAGTTTCAACGGTACAATATCTGTATAGGCATGTATATGTCGATAGTTGACGCGGTGCCGTGTTTCGCGTTAGATTTTGTATGAGATCGTGTATCTATGTTTATTGTATATCAATGCATTCCAGCTATCAAAAACATTTTCTTTTCTATCCAAACTATAAAAATGAGTTTTGCAAATCTAGCCAAAATATTTTTAAATTTTAATTAGGTAGGAGTAGTTTCCATAGTGCTCTTTTTCACACTTGAGCAGTGTAAAAAAATGAATCAACAACAAACTTAACAGAAAACAATTTAACGCTAACACAGAACAGGGATCGCATTCGGGACGCGTCAGACAAAAGCCGAGAAACCGAATGACAGCCGAAACAAAATGGCGTCCTTGCGTGTGACTTTTTTTAGCTTTGGCGAAAAGACAAAAGAAAAAAACATCCAAAGGTTACGAACATCTTCAGTGTTGCAATGAGCATATTCTTTTTACAGAGGAAATAATTGTTTTCCTATAAATAAAAAGTATATTGCAGCTATTCAAAATGTTTTCTCACTTAGTATGTATAGTTGTTACAGAAGTGTTACAAACCTGTTTAAATGAAATTTTATCTATTTTTTTTTACTTAAAATCATAAATAATCGTAATTGTCGATTTCGATGTTTTTTTATTAAAATGGTAACATCTTTGTTTACATTTTTGGTCTCTAATTAGGAATACTAGATTAGTAAAGGAACAGTTTCGGGAAGTATTTGTTGTTGCTCTGCGTGGCGTATGCGGGCGGAGCTGGACAAACAGGAACGGCCCAAGGTTAATAATAGCGCCATCAGGCGGCGGATCACCGCGTTAACTCACCTAATAAAGGAACAGCTCCGGGAAGTATTTGTTGTTGCTCTGCGTGGCGTATGCGAACAGCTTGTAGTTATGGGAGCACGAGCTGGACAAACAGTTAATAATAGCGCCATCTAGTTGCGGATCGCTGTATGAACTCACCTAATAAAGGAACAGCTCCGGGAAGTATTTGTTGTTGCTCTGCGTGGAGCACGAGCTGGACAAACAGGAACGGCCCAAGGTTAATAATAGCGCCATCTAGCGGCGGATCACCGCGTTAACTCACCTAGTAAAGGAACAGCTCCGGGAAGTATTTGTTGTTGCTCTGCGTGGCGTAGGCGGGCGGCTTGTGGTTGGGGGAGCACGAGCCGGACGAAGGCAGCAGCGGCTCCTCTGTTATGGAGTTGAAGATCTCCTCTAGCTTGTCTTTTATCTCGTACTGGAATGGAAGAGGACAAAAATGACATCTGTTACTCTGTCTCCTACAACAATAAAGTTTATCTCAGTTCTTTTAGTTTTTTTTATGTTCTGCCATAGCTAAGGTGAAATCGTTAAAAATTGCCCCATAATGAGGGGTTTTCAAGATGGCATTTAAAAATAAAATTGTTTTCATAGACGTCAAATAGATGGCGTGCATTACGTGTAAAAAGCCATTGCGGCAGAGAAAAAACTGGCAACACTGTTGTTGTCACGTCATCAAGTCACGCACTTTGTTGTGTTTTGAGTTCGTTTCGTGTTTTTGCGTGCTGAGTTGTGTTTTAACTTTTGATCCGTTTTACTAGTGACCTTGCGACTAACTTTTGTGACTTTTTTTCCTATCTTCATGCACGTCTATTTTATTAGACGTAAGAGTTCAGTGCAGCGCCATCTCTTATGACCATAATGAAACCTTTTTTGTTTTAGAACTGTCAAAATGAAACTCCCTCAGTTAATTTGAATAAAATAAAATAAATATAAATGGTTAATGGTTATAAATGGTTTAAATAAGTTAAGTACCCTAAGCCGTCTGATGCGACACGACACGATTACTACAAACGAACGCCACTTCCAAACGGCGAACAACCATGAAATCAATATCGATCCCGATTTCAAACCAAAGCAATACCAAAGTCAAATTTAGACCGCTACTCTTGAAAATCTGGCTGCCAAGAGTTGACAAATGTCGGATTTCATTTAGTTCTGAATATGAAACCAAGGTGGCGATAGTGTGGCATTCGAGAGTACGAAACGCCCGATCTCAATGTCGACGGATCAGAGCCGTCATCAAGAGTAGCCGCTCAGAACCTTGGTATTTATTATATTCATTAGCTTTGACGTCGACAGTAATTTTCTAAATCTTACTTGAAATAAATTCTTTTGATTTTTCCACTTACCCCTGAATACTAATTGCAATTTAGTTGACTAACCTTAGGCTGTGTGACATGCATCAGATGGTCGAAAGGCGCGGTGCGGAAGGCGTTGTTGAGAGTGGCCTTGCGTCGCTCGGCTTCGCGCTTTTCAGCCTCCGTGGGCCCGTTGGCGGCTAGGCGGAGAGCTTCTAGACTTATCTGCTCCGACTGGGTTTGGTGCTACAATCAAAAACGTTTTCTTCTTAAAATTCTTAGATTTTCGCGGTTGTTAACTGCATTAACGCACATTTTCACGGGTTTCCTCCACGATTTCGTGTTCGAAAACCCGTGAAAATGTGTGTTAGAACGTTTTCTTCATCTTTTTCTTCTTACTATAGAATAGCAAATGCTCAATACATTGTGTTGTGATATGTGCCTTCACACCATTTGGTCTGTCGGCAAATGAAAAAAATGTTGAATAGTTTCCTATTCTTTCCAACATAATTTTATAAAATCTATCAAATAATAACATTGATACATAATATGTTTTATCTCACGAGTGCAGGCGAGCCATACTTGTGTGTGTCTTGTGTGTGCACATTGTGTTTGTGTGCGTAGCGCTCAGTTTAGTAGTACGCACACAAGAGCGCGTGTCTATACGCACACAACTACAAGCAAAGCTCGCCTACACTTATAAAATAACCGTACTCTGAAATTACAATGTTTTGGTAGTTGGATACACTTCTTCTCCTCTGTATTCCTTGTCCATAGTCCGAGTCATAAGGTATGCTAGAGCGAGATAGAGGATATGTGTGTGAGTGGGATAGAGGTATACCTTAGCGGGCGCGGTATCGGGTGGGCGGGGCTCTGCGTGCGGGGGGGAGTGGCTCCACAGCCAGAACGAGCTCTCCGTGTGCTGGAGCGAGACGGAGGATAAGGGTGGGAGAGGGATAGGAATAGGAAAGAATGTGTAGCAAAACTGGACACTTTACTTTTTTTGTCAATCACGCTGGCCCCGTGCGGGTTGGTCAGCTTCACACACAACCTTTGAATTACTTCGCAGATGTGTGCAGGTTTTCTCACGATGTTTTCTTTCACGAGCGTCGAATAAACATGCATATTATGAATTTGAAGATCGATAACACATTGGTACAGCCTGATGCAGAATTAGGTATCCACCCCGGCAAAAATCTATGTAATACTCTGCAAGTGCTAACTTCGCAATGAATCAATTAAAGCCCGACGAAAGAAATAAGAAACCTCGCCAAATTGCGGAATTTCGATGGAACTAATTTTATAAGGGAAATTGATGCCATAGTCGTAAAAATATACACGTGGCGTCCCCAGAGCAGGTTTCTTATTTCTCAAGCAACACGGACGCGTCTGTCGGTGTAATAATAATATTACTATTCTGCTTATTGTTGCGTTATCTATAAGATTTAATTTATTGAAATTAATTATTATATATAAAAAATATTACATTTTCTTGCAGACTGTACAAAGGCATTTGGTGACATTTGTCTCGTGACGTTAGCTGCTAACGCGATCCTATTCTTATTTGGCACGCATAGTACAAATACAAATTATATAAGATAATATTACGTAAGCTCCGAAGTTGCTCATAGTAGGGCGGTGGTTGCGGTTGTATTTCTCCACAAACTTCCTGTACTCTTCGTCTAGGTCATCGAACTGTACGGCGTGGTGCTGCAGTGGTGGGAGAGAGAGGGATAGGTGAAGACGGAGATAGGAATATAAGGTAAGGAATATGCTACAGGTAAAATAGGTATCATGGTCCAAGAAAACGAGGTGACCACGTGACTGACCTCGTCGAATGCGTGTAATAGACAAGGATGAACAGCGCAAAATGACGTAGGCTTGTGTCAGTCGATTTTTGAGTGAGATTTGGTGAAAATTTTGTTTTCTAGCTGCTTAGTTTCTGCCTACCTTTATGAGCCCAATTAGACTGTTAGTGAAAACTTATTATTTTTTTAAGCTTTAGTAAAGCTTAGGTCTTTCTTAACTACGAAAAGCCTAATACAAGGTTAGTGCAAACAGGGGTAAGTGTTCTGTGGGAGCCTAAAATGAATAAGATATTTTTGAATTTAGAATTTTTTAAATTTAGTGTGTTATAGTTACCCTCTGCACGCCGGGCGAGCTGTTAGCGCTGTCCATCTCGGTGATGGGTCCGGCGGTGATGTCCGCTAGGCTGTCGCGGCCCTGCGCTATGCCTGCACACACACAACATTATTTAAATTAGCTACAAGGCCAACTGTATGCATGCATCAGTACCCCTACCATGAGTTGCTAACGTAACTTACGCGCTCGATATCGACTACGTAAACGTGCATTTAGTATGGAGAAATTTTACTTCAGATAACTGTCAATAGATGGCGTAGTTTTAATTCCATACTAAATGCACGTTTACGTAGTCGATATCGAGCGCGTAAGTTACGTTAGCAACTCATGGTAGGGGTACAGGGCGCCTATTTGTACACTTTTACCGTTGTAGACTGTATTTTTGTTATTTCTGGTATGCATAAAGTGCGAGTATATTATTTTAATCTATTCTAGAGTACAAAATGCAACTGATGTAAAGCAAAGCCTGACCAAAGAAATATGAAACCTGCTCTGGGGGCGCCCGCCACTATGGCAACAATTTTTCATATAAAATTAGTTCCATTGAAATTCCGCAATATGGCGAAGTTTTTTATTTCTATGGTCGGGCTTTACAAATCACCAGACCACAGAAACAGATGCGGCAAGTGTATGTACTACTAGTTAAACGAAGATATAACGTCTGCGCTCGATCGCCGTCTGTACCGGCCGTCATATGATTTTAAATAAGATTTGCATGTATGACAAATACAAATCATATTACGGCTGTATAGTGTTCAATACTCATTGGTTACCAACGAAACCGACACGCTAAGCAAAAATTTGTGTTTGTTATTGGTTACCCGCTTCGACCGCATCTCACAGCGCCATCTGTTATGTTAGCCTAGTACTAGAAATACCCGCTTCGACCCAGCTGTCAGCTTCTCATAGCGCCATCTGTTATGTTAGCCTGGTACTGACCCGCCTCGACCCAGCTGTCAGCATCCCACAGCGCCACCTGTTATGTTAGCCTAGTATTAACCCGCTTCGAACCAGCTGTCAGCATCTCACAGCGCCACCTGTTATGTTAGCCTAGTACTAGAGTTACCAGCTTCGACCCAGTAGGCTTACTACGAAAGAAGCGACAGGCTCGAGAAGCTGTCAAACGCGACATAATGACAGAACTACTATGGCTCTAATGTCACTATGTCGCGTTTGACAGCTTCTCGAGCCTGTCGCTTCTTACGTAGTAAGCCTACTGCTGTCAGCATCTCATAGCGCCATCTGTTATGTTTGCCTGGTACTAGAGTTACCCGCCTCGACCCAGCTGTCAGCATCTCACAGCGCCACCTGTTATGTTATCCTGGTACTGACCCGCCTCGACCCAGCTGTGCCGGTGCTGCGCCCCCACGCTGCCCCCCGCGTAGGGCGAGGGGGACTGCAGCCGCGCGCTCTCCACGCCGCTCGCCGTCAGCATCTCGCACAGCGCCATCTGTTCACAACTTATGTTAGCCTGGTACTTCGAAGGGAATATCGGTAGCAAGATTGACATTTTTCTTGATGAGGCCCCCTAACACGACCGTTGTGACAAACTATATATCCCTTACATAGCTGTGAAAATACCATGAGCATCCTGCCATATATTGAAATATCCTCCAATGGGATAAGCGCGACAAAAATTGGTCTATCACGCGTGAACGATCATGCTAGATGGGACCTTCCCCGGCCGGAGGACAAGGAGAAAGCGATTGCAAAAAAAAAAACATCATAAAATTAATCGACGTACCCTACAGTCTTAATATTCAAGATGGTGGAGGTATTCAAACCACGTCGTTTATATGGAGTGTCCGGGGTGATATACTGACCTGGTCGATCATAAGGAAGGGCAGTTTGGCGGGCATCTTAGCGCCAGTCACGTGTCCATAGTCCTCTAACAGCGGAGGTAACATGTGGGTAGCTTCCTCGCGACGAGCGTCTACTATCTGGAAACGTAAGATTATAAACTGTTAAACAAAATATCGAGCCGTTCTCCTAAGTCGGAGAGAGAGATCAATATTGCTGTCTCGTTTCGATAATTTATGACCGAGTTGGCAGCGAAACAAAGGTGGTCTCGAGAGGTGGACGGTGGGTAGGAAGGGAAAAATTCTACTATAGAGGTAGTACCTAATAGTAGGTACTTGACTAATGGATGAGTCGTCTTATCGAGTCTGAATTCCTGGTATTTCTTCAGTACGATTATACGGGGTGTAGTGACGGCTTATCAAAAAGAGAAAGAATATGTTCAGTCAATAAAGCCCGCTCTACTCTCTACAGTTTTGCCGAGAAGCTAAAGGGACGCAGTTATGCGCAAGAGTAAGCGCGGTGAATTTGCATCTCATTCTAACGCATAACTGCGTCCTTTTAGCCTCTCGACAAAACTGGAGAGTGCAGAGCGGGTTTTAGTTTGATGAAATTTCCTAAAGGAACTTATTAGAGACACGATAAAAAATTATTACTTCACTATACAAACTGTTCAATTAAAATTACTTATATGGAAGTGGCGATTTTTTCCAAGAAAACTTTATGGTTGCACAAAACAAAACCATTCAGGTTGTGGCTGAAAATCAGCGATATCTGCTCTTGGGAGCAAGTATCGACGCTGAGCTACGACCTTTTTGCACTGCTACAGCACACATACATACCTGGCGCGCCAGGAATTTGTATTTTGGCTTCACAGATTTTGTTTGTTATTATTGATGTGATGTATGTGTCTGTTGTAGTACCAAATAAACGTTTTCTATTCTATTCTATTCACTGTCTTGTATTTATCTTTAAAAATACATCCTGTTAAATTCACATTTTAATGCTTTCTGTTTTTTTTTCGTTTCTTTAGAGCGAAAAGAAAAAATACGATTTTTACAGTTTTGGCGAGACTAACAAACAAAAAGAATATAAAATAGTGAAATGAAATGAAATCATTTATTTAACTTTTGGACACTTTTTATCATTTAGTTAAGAGGCCGTCTACAAAATTATCGCCGCAAGTGGCACCGCCAATTGATTTTTCTCAATTTCTTTTAACACAGAGCGAATTTAAATAAAGTAATTCACTTATTTGATGTAGAAAATCATAAGCTTTTTTTAAAACTGTCAATATTCTAACGGCAATAATACAGCTAGATACTTTTATGAAAATCGCCAAAAGTGGCCGTTTTTGGCGGTTTTCTAAATTATAACCATGAGGACTATTGCAGTTAGAATATTGCCTGTTTAAAAAAAAGCTTATGATTTTCTACATCAAATAAGTGAATTACTTTATTTAAATTCGCTCTGTGTTAAAAGAAATTGAGGAAAATCAATTGGCGGCGCCACTTGCGGCGATAATTTTGTAGACGGCCTCTTAAGTCAAATAAAGTTACATTTATGCCCGTTTTCACTAACATTGAGAATTTCCTAAATTGATGCCTAACGTATTTAGGAAACTTTTAGTCCAAATTTCGTTTTCACTAACATTAAGTTATTCTTAAACCTGCTTAAGTTATCCATAACTTTATGAGGCCGATTTGACAGCGCCTATATAGAGCTTACGAAACGACCTATGTTGTGTTTTTTATTCTGTGGATTATTTGTCATTGCAAATAAATTGAGGTTATGTATATTTACGGTAATATTCATACATATTTATCGTTATATTTTCATTTTTTAAGGTCAACTTGATTAACTTCTTCGTAATTAATACATTTCACAACTTCCCATTAATTTCTTTTAAATCCTACTAATATTATAAACTCGAAAGTTTGTGAGGATGTATGGATGTTTGTTACTCTTTCACGCAAAAACTACTGAATTGATTTTAACGAAACTTTACAATCATTTAGCTTATACATCTAAATAACACATACGCTATCATTTACTGCGGGAAGATTACACATTTCCACGAGAAAAATTGCCGGCGCGGGCGAAGGCGTGGGGCGAAAAGCTAGTTAAATGAAATGAACAAAGAAAGAAGCAGTATGCTCATCAGCCGCCGAAGTGTCAGCACAACTGTTTGAAATATATTTGCTTAGCAATAGGCAGACCTTGCAAACAGTTTTTCTCCTGGGAATAAAGAATTTTCCCGCGGTAAAAGGTAGCCTATGTCCTTTGCCGAGGTCTATTCTATCTTTGCATTCAATGCAAACATACAAACAAATAAATAAATACTTTCCATTCAATATTTCATTTTATATATTATATTTCTTATTTAGTTTATAATATTATAACATAACTAATATTATAAATATTATAACTGTTATACTAAGAAATATAATATATGAGATGAAATATTGAATGGAAAGTTTATATCCTGGTTAAACTTTTATGTAATGTTTTAGAAGAAAACAACAAACTTAATTATAATTATATTTCTTTTATTTTTATAATCTACAATAATACAATGCTGGTGCTGTACAAGAAATTGAATTATCATTTCAATTCATTTTCACTTCCATGGTATATGCTCTAATAAGTCCATCTGGTGTAGCTCCAAAAATAGTATAATCTTTCTAGTATAATCTGCATATTTATGACCAGTTCTGCCTCTTCATTTTTAACCTGAAATGCATAAAAATACTTAATTACTACAAAAGCCTGAATCAACTTTTCGTTTCGATAAGTTAATATTATGACAATAAAACAAAGACATCATGATCATACCTTTTTTATGGCTTATTACTTCCATTATTAGGTTGTTCCCTCTTTCAATGGCACCAGACCAGATGTAATAGTTTGAATTGTTATCCCATTATTGAGATGTAAAGCTGCATACCTGCCAAAATACAAAAAATGCTTATATACATTATGTTATAAGAATATAAAGTGCCTTTGTGTATATTTTTTTTATTGCTTTATAACCAATTTAGTCTGTATTTTTATTGCATAATTATTTGAAACTAGCTGTCAGCGGATACAGCTTTGCCCGCATCATACAATCCTTTCTCGTATAATAATTGAGAATAACTGCTAGTTACTGAAATATCACCAATTTCTTCGGCTTTTCTACACTATTTGGCACACGGATTTGGCACTTCGATTGCAAATAGATTTTCTTCCAGTAACATAATAGTTTGATGTAAACGTGGCTCTTTGGATCATATATACATAATATTCAAGCCTATTATAAAGCAGTAGCACGCTTACATACATCCAACAATAAAATTATGTAGTTTGTAGACAAAAAAAATGCAAAACGAAAATAACCGTAATTGTTTACCTTTCGAAGCAGCACAATTCTTGTAGGTAATCGGACCATCCATTCTTTTTATTTATAATGTTTGTAAAAATTGTAAAAACACAATATTAGGTATATTAATTTCTCTTTTTTTTCATAATTATCAATTCAATTCAATATTTATGAACAAGCTGGAGCGTTACCGCGCTCACCGCGCTGTCAGTTTGTATGAAAATAATGCTGAACGCTGATTGGTGTTTGAAAATACGTTCCGTTGTACGGTACTTTTTATTCGAAAAATAAATAAAACAAAATCTATACTATAATTGCAGTCTACTATTGTACTACTCTACATTACTTTGCGTGTTTTGGAAAACAATGAAACCATAGAGTTTGTTCGTTTACTTAGCTAGGTACCGCTAAATTTACGAAACGTTTAAGTGAAAACTGTTAGTGCAAACCAATTTTTTTTAAAAGCTCTGTTTAGCTTAGTTTTTTGTTAACTAGAGAAAACCTAAGACAAGGTTAGTGAAAACGGGCGTTAGTGGCGAGTTCAGCAAAGTAAAATGTGCGGTGTTTTGTAATGATACCTTGTTCAAGTATTCAGCCAGCCTAGGCAGCATAAGTACGTGTGGGAGCAGCGTGGCGAGTGATGCGGCGATGGCGTGGAGCTGGCACTGCTGTGCTACCGACAGTACCGGGTTAGACACCGCCGAGTGCTGGATACTGCAATCAATACACATCATCATCATCATCTCAGCCGAAAGACGTCCACTGCTGGACAAAGGCCTCCCCCAAGGATGGCAATAACATATATACATAATTGACATACAATAACATGGTCCAAGAAAACAAAGTCTTGCAATTAGACCACGTGACTGACACGAGCCTACGTCATTTTGCGCTGTTCATCCTTGTCGAATGCGCGTAATAGACAAGGATGAACAGCGCAAAATGACGTAGGCTCGTGTCAGTCACGTGGTCTAATTGAGGAAAAAATGACACAAAATTAGTCGCAAATGGTAAAACGAACGCAACTCAACACGCAAAAAAAACACAACAAAGTGCATGACGTGATGACGTGACAACAACAGTGTTGCCAGTTATTTGCTCGCCTTTGACATAAATACTCGACATGCACGCCATCTATTTGACGTCAATAGAACCTTTTTTTCTTCTTAAATGCCATCTTGAAAACCCGTCATTGGGCTCAATTCTGCCGTGGCCGCTAAAATCTCTAAATTTAAGTTGTTGGTCTCTTTCATTCATATGGGTATCGAAAAGGATGGGAAGATGAATTAATTTAATTTTGAATGAATGATATTTAAAATAAGCAGCGCAGCTGTCAAATCCAGCTTAATTTAATCGGGATGTTTTTAAATTCCTTTCTAAATTTAAAGTCTAAATTCACCTGTCCCTTTCCGTTCTTAAGAACGTGAAAGAGATATAACAACTTAAATTTAGATATTTTAGCGGCCACGCAGTATTGAGCCCAATGATTGATAATAATAATAATAATATGTGGGGACATCTCACACACGGCCATCTGACCCCAAACTAGGCAGAGCCTGTACTATCGGTGTCAGACAGCTGATATACACACATATATAAATATACAACATCCAGACACAAGGCAAACACAAGTGCTCATCACACGAATGTTTGCCCTGGGCGGGATTCGAACCCGCGACCCTGTGCTCAGTAGGCTACGGGGCCGTCATTGATGAGGTTGAGTATTATGATGCAACTAGCGACCCGCCCCGGCTCCGCACGGGAAAATGGTTATTGTGGGTTATCCTTCAGTATATTATGCATGTATTATACATATAAACCTTCCTCTTGAATCACTCTATCTATTAAAAAAAACCGCATCAAAATCCGTTGCGTAGTTTTAAAGATTTAAGCGTACAAAGGGAGGGACATATGGACAGAGAAAGCGACTTTATTTTATACTATGTAGTGATAGGTAACTCACGCCAGTATAAGCTGCAGCATGTCGCAGGCGGTCTCTTCTGACGCCAGTTCTATGAACAGCAGCGCTATGGTCGTGTAGATCGCTTCGATATTCTCCACTGTATTCGATTCCAGCTGGAGTCCTGGTATAAAAAATATATTTGCAATGTAATTAATGCAGCAAATTCAGTCTAAATTTTAATTACAGAAAAGCACAAAAGCGAGCCTGCTGTTTTTCAACAATTAGAATAGACCTGATAATCTTCAAATGGCTGAAGATATTTTCTTGGATCATAGCTAAGAACACTCTCGATTGTGACACCTTGCAAACAAAAAAATAACTAGATCAAAATCGGCGCATCCGTTTAGGAGCTACGATGCCACAGACAGACACACACGTCAAACTTATAACACCAATCTTTTTCGTCGGGGGTTAAAAAACAATTATTATTTAAATTGTGTTACCTTCGTAGAGCGTGCTGAAGATGGCGTATCCATGCTTGCTGATGAATATGAGGTCGGGCCGCGAGCATTTCTCTACCGTCAGGCCCAGTTCCGCGTAGTTCACCCTGTAACAAAACACTTCAATTACTTATTTCACTTAGAGAATAAATATATATAGAGCACGCGCATCGCTCCGCTGCTTTTATGTCAAGCGTAAGCAAATTTTTGGCAGATTTTGTATGGACGGTGAAATCAATAACATTTTTCTTTTTTGATTTGTGCCTCGAGTCATGTTTGCAACTTATCACTGCACATTACAAAATGTTCTCCTATTAAATTTCTTATTTTCACCAAAAATAAGCAGCTCCGATAACCATTTGATACTAAACGAACACGCTGAAGATATTCGGACTGTTCATATCCGTGCTTACTGTTCGTTCATACTCGATTATGCGTACTCTATCCCTCCCAGAAAATTTTCTATTTATACTCTAAGCAGTCTAAGCTTATTTCATAATTTACCCCATTATCATTAACCTTGCTTAAAGTTAAACCGTATTCTGTCCCTTTCCGATAACTTAAATGTCTATGAAAATACTACAGACATTTAAGCGTGGAAAGGGACCTACATATTGTTCTTAAAATGAGGGACCAAGTTCTTTACTAAAGAGCGTCGATGGCCAAGTGGTTAGGGCCGTTGACTTTCATTCGGAAGTTCGTGGTTTTAAGCCTCGGAACGTACCAATGTGTTTTGTCTAATTGCTCTCGGTAATTTCCTAGTCGTATTTGAGAAAGAATAATATTAACTTTTTTTTACTTTTGTTCACACAGGTTGACTTCCCTTGATTTATTTTTCTATTTGATTGTAATATAAATTTACGTAGGACGTAGCGACGACGTGCTAAGCGTTTCCCCTCCTATCTAACAGGCATTGTAGGATCGTCTGCAGCAGCACCCTCGTGCTGGGGTCGCTAGCACTGGACAGTCTCAGTAACGCGTCCAAGAACGCGGCCGGGAAAGATCCTACCTGATTCTATGCTCCTAGTACTTTTTAGGGTTCCGTAGCCAAATGGCAAAAAACGGAACCCTTATAGATTCGTCATGTCTGTCTGTCTGTCTGTCTGTCTGTCCGTCCGTCCGTCCGTATGTCACAGCCACTTTATTCCGAAACTATAATACATATACTGTTGAAACTTGGTAAGTAGATGTAGAGACGCGATGTTGAAAAGCGCGAGAGTGAGGCGAGGTGTTACCACGGATGGCCTAGACCTGCCAGGATCGACGGTCCGGCTCTACATCAATGAGCGACTCACAAAATACAACCGTACTCTATTTCAGAAGGCGCGACGGATGAGTTCGGATCACAATTACAAATATATTTGGACTCGCGACGGAAAAATCTTTGCACGGCAAGATCAAGGAAAAACGCGACATAGAATCAACTGCGAGGCTGATTTGGTTCGGGTTTTTGGTAAACACTAAATTGGAGCTTATATATTGCGCTTTGGTGGTACTGTGGTCCAGCGGAATTATATTATTATTGAACATTTCTTTTTTTGTGCATTGTTTTTACTATTGTTTTTGTCATAATATTTTTTGTATACTTGATGAATTGCCTGAAAATTTATTCATTCACTTTCATACACACTTTTTTACTTACAAACACATACAAATACACTTACACAAACACATTATGATTAATTACTTAAGTTTTATAAATGGCTGACTCTAGAGTAAAATATTTGAGACTGGGGTTGATAAATGCTCAATCTTTAAATACCGGTCAAGATGAACTTATGGTGACTGTAATGAACTATAAACCCGATATACTTGCTGTGAACGAGACCTGGCTCAAGAATGGGCAGGAATCACTGGCACCAGCGTTGCCTGGTTATAGGTTTATACAAAGAGGTCGGGAAGGTCGGGGCGGTGGAGTTGGGTATTATATTTCACAAAATATCACTGCTAAAGTTAAAGAACACCCATCCTCCTCTTTGGAACAGTTGTGGCTTGAAGTTCAGTTGCCTGGAGCTAGGTTAGCTCTTGGCACAGCGTATAGGCCAGAGAGTGTCAGCACTGGGGTTGCGCTTGATTCTCTTATGCCCGTTTTCACTAACATTGAGAATTTCCTAAATTGATGCCTAACGTATTTAGGAAACTTTTAGTCCAAATTTCGTTTTCACTAACATTAAGTTATTCTTAAACCTGCTTAAGTTATCCTTATCTTTAGGAGGCCGATTTGACAGCGCCTAGAGCTTACGAAACGACCTATGTTGTGCTTTTTTATTCTGTGGATTATTTGTCATTGCAAATAAATTGAGGTTATGTATATTTACGGTAATATTTATACATATTTACCGTTATTTTTTCATTTTTTAAGGTCAACTTGATTAACTTCTTCGTAATTAATGCATTTCACAACTTCCCATTAATTTCTTTTAAATCCTACTAATATTATAAACTCAAAAGTTTGTGAGGATGTATGGATGTTTGTTACTCTTTCACGCAAAAACTACTGAATTGATTTTAACGAAACTTTACAATCATTTAGCTTATACATCTAAATAACACATACGCTATCATTTACTGCGGGAAGATTACACATTTCCACGAGAAAAATTGCCGGCGCGGGCTAAGGCGTGAGGCGAAAAGCTAGTTAAATGAAATGAACAAAGAAAGAAGCAGTATGCTCATCAGCCGCCGAAGTGTCAGCACAACTGTTTGAAATATATTTGCTTAGCAATAGGCAGACCTTGCAAACAGTTTTTCTCCTGGGAATAAAGAATTTTCCCGCGGTAAAAGGTAGCCTATGTCCTTTGCCGAGGTCTATTCTATCTTTGCATTCAATGCAAACATACAAACAAATAAATAAATACTTTCCATTCAATATTTCATTTTATATATTATATTTCTTATTTAGTTTATAATATTATAACATTACTAATATTATAAATATTATAACTGTTATACTAAGAAATATAATATATGAGATGAAATATTGTATGGAAAGTTTATATCCTTGTTAAACTTTTATGTAATGTTTTAGAAGAAAACAACAAACTTAATTATAATTATATTTCTTTTATTTTTATAATCTATAACATACAATAATACAATGCTGGTGCTGTACAAGAAATTGAATTATCTTCATTTTCACTTCCATGGTATATGCTCTAATAAGTCCATCTGGTGTAGCTCCAAAAATAGTATAATCTTTCTAGTATAATCTGCATATTTATGACCAGTTCTGCCTCTTCATTTTTAACCTGAAATGCATAAAAATACTTAATTACTACAAAAGCCTGAATCAACTTTTCGTTTCGATAAGTTAATATTATGTCAATAAAACAAAGACATCATGATCATACCTTTTTTATGGCTTATTACTTCCATTATTAGGTTGTTCCCTCTTTCAATGGCACCAGACCAGATGTAATAGTTTGAATTGATATCCCATTATTGAGATGTAAAGCTGCATACTTACCTGCCAAAATACAAAAAATGCTTATATACATTATGTTATAAAAATAATAAAGTGCCTTTGTGTATATTTTTTTTATTGCTTTATAACCAATTTACAGTCTGTATTTTTATTGCATAATTATTTGAAACTAGCTGTTAGCGGATACAGCTTTGCCCGCATCATACAATCCTTTCTCGTATAATAATTGAGAATAACTGCTAGTTACTGAAATATCACCAATTTCTTCGGCTTTTCTACACTATTTGGCACACGGATTTGGCACTTCGATTGCAAATAGATTTTCTTCCAGTAACACACATAATAGTTTGATGTAAACGTGGCTCTTTGGATCATATATACATAATATTCAAGCCTATTATAAAGCAGTAGCACGCTTACATACATCCAACAATAAAATTATGTAGTTTGTAGACAAAAAAAATGCAAAACAAAAATAACCGTAATTGTTTACCTTTCGAAGCAGCACAATTCTTGTAGGTAATCGGACCATCCATTGTTTTTATTTATAATGTTTGTAAAAATTCTAAAAACACAATATTAGGTATAGTAATTTCTCTTTTTTTTCATAAATAACAATTCAATTCAATATTTATGAACAAGCTGGAGCGTTACCGCGCTCACCGCGCTGTCAGTTTGTATGAAAATAATGCTGAACGCTGATTGGTGTTTGAAAATACGTTCCGTTGTACGGTACTTTTTATTCGAAAAATAAATAAAACAAAATAAATCTATACTATAATTGCAGTCTACTATTGTACTACTCTACATTACTTTGCGTGTTTTGGAAAACAATGAAACCATAGAGTTTGTTCGTTTACTTATCTAGGTACCGCCAAATTTACGAAACGTTTAAGTGAAAACTGTTAGTGCAAACCAATTTTTTTTTAAAGCTTTGTTTAGCTTAGTTTTTTGTTAACTAGGGAAAACCTACGACAAGGTTAGTGAAAACGGGCATTAGTGACTCAATTAACTGCATGGCGCACTGTAATTACCTTTGTGTCTTAGGTGACCTTAACATGGACCAGCTTGCAGTAGAGTCGCCGCGTGCTAGAGAATTACAATCCTTTTGTCACCAGCATCATCTAGAACAGCTTGTTACGGAACCTACTAGGATTACGGAAGATACTGAAACTCTTCTAGATGTAGTGATGACCGATAGCGGATCGCGCTGTAAAAATATTACAGTTTTACATAACAAGTCATTAAGCGATCATAGCATGGTCTTAGTAGATTTCGATATTAATAAACCAAAGTCAGGGAATAGTTTTAAGTCCCTGCGGTGTTTACGGAATATTGATATTGAAGCTTTTACTGCGGACTTGAAAGCTATCCCTTGGGAATCTATTTACGACCTGGGAGATGTTGATGACATGATATCCGACTTCACTGGTAACATGTTGACTCTCTTCGATAAACATGCACCAGTCCGGAAAATAAAAATAAAAGATAAACAAAAGCCATGGATAACAAATATGGTAAAATTCATGATGAGTTTACGAGATAAAGCTCTAGTCAAAGCACGGAAAAATAAATCAGCAAGCTCTATAGAATATTATCGTAGTCTCAAAAATCTTGTAACAGCTACCATAGAAAGGGAACGGAAAGCTTACTTCAATCACTTTATTAATAACAATCTGGACAAACCTACTCTACTTTGGAAAAACATGAAAAACACTATTTTGTTTGACAATCCATGCATAGACCTAATTCCTGAAGACTTAAACGACCCTGATAAAATTAATAATCATTTCTTAGATCTTCCTCCTATAAGTAACTTAGATGTAAAAAACATTACTCCAGGTCAAAATATTCATAGGCAGATAAACTTTCAGTTAAAACCGACTAACGAAATAGAAGTGAAAAAGATTTTATGCAGTATTAAGACAAAAGCCATTGGTTTTGACGATTTGAGCATTGATATGATAAGGCTTACACTTGATGTAACGCTGCCTATAATAACAGCGATAGTAAATAAGTCAATAGAAACAAACACCTTCCCGTCTTGTTGGAAAAGAGCCTTAATCAAACCTATACCTAAGAAACCTTCAGTAACGGATTTTAAAGACTTAAGACCAATCTCGATTCTACCTGTACTGTCGAAAGTATTAGAGAGGGTAGTATTAAATCAATTACTCTATTACATAAACATAAACAATATAATACCAAAATTTCAATCCGGCTTCCGTAAATATCATGGAACCGAATCAGCACTTATTAATGTTACTGATGACATCACATCAGCTTCGGATATGGGGCTGAGCACAGTTATGGTTTTACTTGATTATTCTCGAGCATTCGACTGTTTACATCCAGACCTTTTATTAGCCAAGTTGGAATATTTCGGTTTTTCACCAAACACTTGCCAATGGTTCCGAGAATTTCTATCAGATCGAGAGCAGGTAGTTGTTACTGAAGGAAAAGACGGAGAAAAACGGTTCTCAGCAGTTGGGAAACTGCAGCGAGGCATACCGCAAGGCTCACTCTTAAGTCCAGTTCTTTTCACAATGTTTACAGCAGACCTTCCTAAAAGTATAGAGTCGTGTAAATATCATCTGTACGCAGACGATACACAAATCTATTATTCTTTTGACGGGAGAGATACTTCTAATGCCATAAAAGTTATTAATAGAGATTTGCAAAATATATTTAATTGGTCCAAAAATAATTCCCTACATTTAAACCCTCTTAAGTCACAAGTATTGGTGTTAGGTACTAAATGTCAAATACGTAAAGTCATGGAATGTAGAGATAGCATAAAAATTAACGAAGTAGTTCTCAGTTACGTCAAGTCTGCGCGGAACTTGGGACTTCACATGGATGGGGAGCAGAAGTATAAAGAACATGTAGATTTGAAAATTAGGAACGCTTTTTTTAAATTAAAAACGTTATACAAAATCAGATCGTACATAAAGGAGGAACTACGAGTACTTTTATGCGATTTGCTTGTGCTGTCGCCCTTCAATTATTGCAGTTCTGTGTACGGCCCTAGATTGAACTGTTCTATGGATAGAGCAATACAAAGAGTGCAAAACGCGTGTATTCGTTTCTGTTTTAAAATACCTAGGAGGAGCTTCATATCACCTTACCTGAATCAAAATAACATCCTCAATATGAGTGCCAGAAGGGAACTCCACTATGCCTGTACAGTACAAAAAGTTATCTGGAACAGAAACCCGGAGTATTTATTTGAAAAGCTCACATGGATAAAAGATGTAACTAGTAGAAGCCTTCGTAAGGATAGACTTAATTTGTTAGGTATACCTAATCATAAAACTACAAGATACAGGGGATGTTTCAGATATAGTGCAGCTAGAATATGGAACGATCTTCCTCCGCCTATGAGAAAAATAAAAAATGTACAATGTTTTAAGAATAAGTACAAGTTAGCACTACTTAAAAGACAATCAGCTGCTGAAGATCTGAAGCATGCCTATTCGAAATTTCTACCCATAAACCAATATTTCTAAATGTATTTAAAAAAATAATCTATTAGCTAATCTTACTTAACCCTACAATATTAAATAAAATGTCTAGCCTTTTTCACTCATACACACACACACACACACACACACACACACACACACACACACACACACACACACACAGGCACACGCGTACCAGTTGTTGTAAAAAGTAAGCCCTCAGCACCATTCTCCCGCATTCCTACTTAGGGAGAAGGGGATGACTGAAAATCAGCGTTTCGTAGAATTTCATTCTTCGCAAACACAAGCTGAGCTATCTCCTTTTGTCATAGTATTATAATATATTTAATTAAATATAAGTGTACTGGTCTTTCTGTCATGTTACTGCTATATCAATATGTTTTTATTATGACAATAAATGCATTCTTATTCTTATTCTTATTCTTATGTATTTTGTGAACCGCATTAAGATTTTTACAAAAAATTGGAAAGAAAGCAATAAATTTTGGGGGTCCCCATACTTAGAACTGAAACTCAAAAAAACTTTTTTCGTCAAACGTTCGTTTTACGTGTGGGGTATATATGGATAGGTCTTCAAAAATGATATTTAGGTTCCTAATTTCATTTTTTTCTAAACTGAATAGTTTGCGCGAGAGACGCTTCCAAAGTGGAAAAATGTGTGTCCCCCCCTCTAACTTCTAAAATAAGAGAATGATAATACTAAAAAATATATATGATGTGCATTACCATGAAAACTTCCAACGAAAATTGGTTTGAACGAGATCTAGTGAGTAGTTTTTTTTTAATACGTCACAAATCGTAAACCGCAATTTACCTTTCACTATTATTAAAACATCGATCAAAGTCACAACGAACTACAAAAACTTTTATATTATGTTACTAGCTGCTACGGAACCCTTCATGGGCGATTCCGACTCGCACTTGGCCGCTTTTTTGAGAAGAGTTTCTGAATTTCTCTAAATTTTACAGGGGTTTTTTGGTCTAATGTAGTGACGTAGGGTAGACCGGGGACAAAAGTAACAAGGGGCAATAGTAACATCGGCGATATTTCCACACATATACAAAGCTTAAATGTGTGCGTCCGTCAGATCACGCGTCTAACGTGTCTCGACCTGCTCACCAATCGGCGGCGCGCTCGCTGTGAAACAGACGTGCTCAGAGGGAATTTTTGTTTTTCCACCTCCACAAGTAAGTTTTTTACTCTGAATTACGCGCTTTTTTTGTAGTTAGTGAAGGATTTATAGCCAAATCATTGTAATCACTCTGTTGCTAAGATGATTGGCTGCCATAATTGTGATAATTCCACTGCTAAATTTCGATAGGTTTCTTGCAAATTTCATATTTTGTAAAATGTACTACTTGAGGGCAATTGTAACAGCAGGGACGGGGTCAATTGTAACGGTACAATCAACCCCGTGCTACAATTGACCCAACAGGTAATAATTTCATATTTTTTCTTTTCCAATAAAACAAAAACAATCGAATTTTACGTCGTATATGATAGGAATAGGTAATACTCCAAATTTTGTGTTTTGTTTTCCAGATGCCTCGAAAACGAATAAAAACTGATCGTGGCTCAAAAGACATTTTACTTTATGAAGAAAAATCAAATTTTCGACTGTCCTTCTCCTGCTGGTGCATATTTTTGAAAGTGATCCGTTTGCTTAGTGAGCAAATCATGTTCGTTATAAGTCCATTTTATTAAGTATTTTTTTAAATTCAGGGACGGTTGTTACAGGGGCAATTGTAACTTAATACAAAAAATAAAATAGTGTTTTTATACGTTTTACTGTCGTTATTCAACTAATATTAATCCTCAGAAGTTGTATTTGACCCAAAGCGTTCCTGTGTTTACTAAAAGTTAATTTTTATTTTGTTTAAAGCTACTAACAATCTATTTTAATTTTGTTAAACTTTCATGTTGATTATTTAATAAGTTTATGAAAACAAGTTTCCTTATAATTGAGACTGATAAACAAGTAATTAAACTAAGCAAAAAAGTAAATAAAAGTGGTGATATTAATCTACTCTGTCTTTTATTGTCTTTTAAAATGTTGTTACAATTGACCCACACTAGGGGTCAATAGTAGCAGTGAGACCCCTCGAATTCAAACTGGATTTTCGGTACGATAAATGCAATTTAAGTGTAATTCAAAAATAAAAGCATAAAGACAATGAAATTAACCTACTACCAAATGATCCAAACTTTGGATAAAGCGAGTAGATTTCGTGTTATAGGTAATTTAACAAAAAGTGTTACCATTGTCCCCGGTCTACCCTATCGATAATATCACTAGTGAGAAGAGTTCGTAACTAATGCTGGGCTCCTGGTAGTTTTTGAGAAAGAAACTCAAAATTCCTCTTACTTTTCTTAAACACAGTTTGACTTCACTTGTTTTTTTTCTCTGTTTCATTGTTTTTTGTAATGTAAACTTACGTAGGAGTGGCGACATGCTGAGCGTTTCCCCTCCTATCCAGCAGGCATTGTAGGATCCTCTGCAGCAGCACCCTGGTACTAGGGTCGCTGGCACTGGACAGTCTCAGTAACGCGTCCAAGAACGCGGCCGGGAAAGCCTTGCTCAGCTCTGTGGTTTTGTACGTAGTGCCGACCTGAAACGATGAACATTTTGTCAGACCTAAAAAGTTTAATAATAACATTAAATTAAAAAATTAAATAACCCCCGCCACAAAACCATTACTTTGTGCGTGCAGCATGTGGTCTGCCTTGGCTCCTTTCGTCAGAGCAGGGATCTTGTGTATGCGATTGTGTATGTATATGTGTGTGTGTGTGTGTGTTTGAGTACCTTGACTTGAGTAGTGACTTGAGCAGTATGCTCTGCAGAATGAGGTCTGCCTTGGCTCCTTTTTTCAGTGCAGGGATCTTGTATATGCCATTGTGTGTGTATATGTGTGTGTGTTTGTGTACCTTGAGCTTAAGCATACTCTGCAGTATGTGGTCTGCCTTTGCTCCTTCAGCGCAAGGATCTTGTGTATGCGATTGTGTGTGTATATGTGTGTGTGTGTTTGTGTACCTTGAGTAGTGACTTGAGCAGTATGCTCTGCAGCATGTGGTCCGCCTTGGCTCCTTTCTTCTGCGAGGGAATCTTGCTCACAATGAACATCATAATGTCAATCTTCTGGAAGTCGGGTAGATGGTCGGCGAATTCACCTAGAGCGTTGATCAAGGCTTCCTGGTATAGTTTCTCGTCTGTTTCTTTCTATAATGAGAATGTATTAGTAGAAATTAATTGTGAGGATTTACGATACAACATTATAAGGTAGTTAACATTGCGAACTAAAAATGCTAGTTAAAAATGCGTATACAGTCTGTCCAAAAAGAGTAGGAATTAAAAAGTAGCAACACCGTAGTGTCGTCCCATTTTCACCATTTGTTGGTTGGAAAGGGAAGACACTATGGTCTTGCTACTTATTAATTTCTACTCTTTTTGGACGGACTGTAGTTACATATTATATTGTTTAACATAGTATTATTGTAATTTTTACTTGTGGCCTCATATAAATAAAAAAATGCACAAAATAAATATAACAATAATAAAATAACCATTTAAACTAGAACTTCATTTTATTCGAGTTCTTCTCCACAGAAGACAGCCAAATTTTTGAACTCGCCAGAAAAGATAATGTAAATTTGACTTAACTAAGTGTTGTAATATCCAAAAGTTAAAAAATAAATTCTTTGAATACCTTGATTAAAACACATTTTTTTGTTAAAATACAAAAATAACACATTGAAGTGAGAAAATGTATACTGGCTTATACTGTATTTGTTTGGTGACGAATCTTACCTCAGAATCCCTAGCGACTGAAGCTCGCAAGTTTGTCAATAAAGTGTTAATGATCTCCAACACCGATGGACCTACAACAAATAAACGTATTATTATAGTAGTATCTCTTTCTTTATGTGTGTGTGTCTGTATCTCTTCACATCGCCAAAGACAGGAACAGATGGCGGCAATAATGTCTGCAATATATTGATACCCCGGAGGAATCACGAACCTCAGAATGATGACACAGGTAACACAGTAAAACCAGTAAGTTATCTTCATACAAACGTGCCGCTGTCGCTTTAAATGTGTGCGTCCGCGCCGCGCGCCGTGTAGGCACGCGCTGTCACGCACACACTAGCAAACAATAAGGGGGAATAAGGAGGGAGCAGTATAGGCTCGTGCCTACACGGCGCGCTCACATTTAAACCGATGCGGCCAGTTAGTATGAAGATAACTTACTGGTTTTACTGTGCAGGTAATGAGGCCATCGACGAGTGTGTTACGTGCCTGTGTGTTGCGTGTTTGTCTGTGTGAGTTGTGGCTATATTTGCCCGTACAGAAAGGACACTCACCCCCCCGCGCCTAAATGAGTTCCCCGCCCGATATAGCGCCCCACGCCCCGCACCCCGCAGGCGCAAGGGACTCCGCCGGTGGTGTTCGGGGGTGCTTTACATAGCGCCTAGCGTAATTGACTTGTAGTTGATATTCAGATGTTATTCAAAAATAAGTAGGTTGTCAAAATGCGTTTTTTGTATGGAGTGACCGCCCAGTGCTTTAAGTCTCTGTCTCTTTATTTGTGTGTGTGTGTGTGTGTGTGTGTGTGTGTGTGTGTGTGTGTGTGTGTGTGTGTGTGTCTCACCCACGCTGTCCCCGGCGGCGATGGCGACGATGTTGCTGAGCACGGCGGCGCGCGCGGCCCGCACCCGCGTCCTGCCCCGCGCGTCCCCCGCGCCCACCCCGCTCGCGTCTAAATGCTGCATCAGGGCTTCCACCACGCTGTACGAGTATTGGGCCTGTCATAGTAACAAAACTATTTTACTAGCCGTAAATCTCGCGACTCACAAAAAAATTGTGAGCCGTCACGGGATTTTTCCTGTGATGTTTTTCAATATCAACGCGTTAGGCCGTGGTCCGAGGCTCCTAGAGCCGCCCCTAGACGCGTTGGTATATGACTTTTTTTGGAGTAGAGTTTTTCGCTCCCCCGCAAGTCCGGTGAAGCTAGATTGGTCGTACCTTTTCGACACAAACAGGTAATTTAAAATAAAAAGCCGTCACGGGACGCTGCTAGATGTGAAACATGGTACCCTGTTTAATTCCTGTTGTAATCTGTTATTTTATGCATATTATTAAAGCAGAACTTACTTGAACAGAAAACATGATGATCTTAAACACATGCACAGCAAACTCATTCGGCACCCACAACTCGTGTCGGTCGAAGTGCCTGCAACAAACAAATTCAGAATCAGAAAGTATTATATACTGGCTGTCCGCACGCGGCTACGCCCTCGTTTTTTTTATTTTTCCTTTTCCCGCGGTAAAAACTTTCAAAGATGTTGATCGGGGATATAAGGTACCACCATACAAAATCGAATTCAAATCGGTCTAATAATTACGGAGATTAGCCGGTACAATCAGACAAACAGAGAAAAAATATCCGGATATGTTCTATATCACTTCTTACATTCCCCTGAATCGGTTTTTAGCTTTTTTATCCTATGTACAGATTCCTAAGTCGCGAGTGTCTGTGTCCATACATGACACTGTCTCATAGGTCAGCATAGGTGTACTCACGTGAGCACGGGTCTAAGCACACTCCTGATGTGTCCAAAGGACGCTCTGCCGACCAGTTCCCGCAGGCACGCCTCGGCCAGGCGCGGCGGGTCGTCCTCGGCTCCGTCGCGAGTGTCTGTGTCCATACATGACACTGTCTCATAGGTCAGCATAGGTGTACTCACGTGAGCACGGGTCTAAGCACACTCCTGATGTGTCCAAAGGACGCTCTGCCGACCAGTTCCCGCAGGCACGCCTCGGCCAGGCGCGGCGGGTCGTCCTCTGCGCTCCGTCGCGAGTGTCTGTGTCCATACATGACACTGTCTCATAGGTCAGCATAGGTGTACTCACGTGAGCACGGGTCTAAGCACACTCCTGATGTGTCCAAAGGACGCTCTGCCGACCAGTTCCCGCAGGCACGCCTCGGCCAGGCGCGGCGGGTCGTCCTCTCCGCTCCGTCGCGAGTGTCTGTGTCCATACATGACACTGTCTCATAGGTCAGCATAGGTGTACTCACGTGAGCACGGGTCTAAGCACACTCCTGATGTGTCCAAAGGACGCTCTGCCGACCAGTTCCCGCAGGCACGCCTCGGCCAGGCGCGGCGGGTCGTCCTCTCCGCTCCGTCGCGAGTGTCTGTGTCCATACATGACACTGTCTCATAGGTCAGCATAGGTGTACTCACGTGAGCACGGGTCTAAGCACACTCCTGATGTGTCCAAAGGACGCTCTGCCGACCAGTTCCCGCAGGCACGCCTCGGCCAGGCGCGGCGGGTCGTCCTCGGCTCCGTCGCGAGTGTCTGTGTCCATACATGACACTGTCTCATAGGTCAGCATAGGTGTACTCACGTGAGCACGGGTCTAAGCACACTCCTGATGTGTCCAAAGGACGCTCTGCCGACCAGTTCCCGCAGGCACGCCTCGGCCAGGCGCGGCGGGTCGTCCTCTCCGCTCCGTCGCGAGTGTCTGTGTCCATACATGACACTGTCTCATAGGTCAGCATAGGTGTACTCACGTGAGCACGGGTCTAAGCACACTCCTGATGTGTCCAAAGGACGCTCTGCCGACCAGTTCCCGCAGGCACGCCTCGGCCAGGCGCGGCGGGTCGTCCTCTCCGCTCCGTCGCGAGTGTCTGTGTCCATACATGACACTGTCTCATAGGTCAGCATAGGTGTACTCACGTGAGCACGGGTCTAAGCACACTCCTGATGTGTCCAAAGGACGCTCTGCCGACCAGTTCCCGCAGGCACGCCTCGGCCAGGCGCGGCGGGTCGTCCTCTCCGCTCCGTCGCGAGTGTCTGTGTCCATACATGACACTGTCTCATAGGTCAGCATAGGTGTACTCACGTGAGCACGGGTCTAAGCACACTCCTGATGTGTCCAAAGGACGCTCTGCCGACCAGTTCCCGCAGGCACGCCTCGGCCAGGCGCGGCGGGTCGTCCTCTCCGCTCCGTCGCGAGTGTCTGTGTCCATACATGACACTGTCTCATAGGTCAGCATAGGTGTACTCACGTGAGCACGGGTCTAAGCACACTCCTGATGTGTCCAAAGGACGCTCTGCCGACCAGTTCCCGCAGGCACGCCTCGGCCAGGCGCGGCGGGTCGTCCTCTCCGCTCCGTCGCGAGTGTCTGTGTCCATACATGACACTGTCTCATAGGTCAGCATAGGTGTACTCACGTGAGCACGGGTCTAAGCACACTCCTGTAGGTCTACCGGCTAACTGTCGTCGATTTCAATTTATCGTCGGCATCGACTTCAATTTGACAGTCGACGCTGATTTCGTACCGCGCATTCCCTGATATCGATGCGTCGATTTGGAAGACGATTACGACGCCAATTGAACGAATGGTTTCATTTATTTTGACAGATAAAAGCTACCGCGCAACGTTTTGACACCGACGCATCGGCTTGAAGCCGATACCGACACTTCAAATTGAATACGGCGACTCTTGCGATACCGCATTCAACCGTCGATAAGAAATATTTTTCAATTAAACTTGCTTTTTTAAATTATATTGCTGTATTACGAAAGCTTTAGGCCTGAGATGGAATTTCAAGGACGATTTCGCGTGAACAAAGCTACATTTGTCAGGCTATGCGGGGACATCATTCCGTTTTTGCCCACAAATGAAAGGAGCAGTGGAATAAAACCCGAAATTAAGGTATGTACCTACTTCATTTGTTAAACTTGGGTAACCTATTGACAAATGCTGAAGTGTTAAAATATTTTGCTTGTTTCAGGTGTTAGCGGCATTGAACTTTTACGCTACCGGCAGTTACCAAGGAAGTGTAGGAGATAACGACGTTCTTCACCTTAGCCAGCAATCAACATCGAATGCTTGCAAGAGGTCACCGAGGCTTTTAACAGGCCTGAAATACTCAGAAAGTATATAAAATTTCCACATACTCAAACAGAACGAGACTCGGTAGCAAGGAGGTATGTAATTGCAAATTTTACACTTGTACTTAATAATAATAAATGTATGCTACCCAAAAGTTACAGCCACCAATGGTACTCACTTATAGACATAGAATATTAATCGATCTATCTATATTTAAGAGCTATGCTCTTGTCGGTGGAGTATGAATTCTCTTCCATTTGTCTCTCATCTGCCAGTTGCTGTATGACACAACATTCACTTTTTCCTTTAATATAATAATATATTTTCCACTTAGGTTTACTTTGTTCATATGTATTGTTTGAAAATAATAAACTAACATATTGGTTTAGGTTCAATAGCAAATTTGGATTCCCTGGGGTCATCGGGTGCATCGATGGGACCCATGTGGCTATTATCAAGCCAAGAGTTGATGAGGAGGTCTACTTCAACAGAAAGGGCTATCACTCACTTAAATTGTCTTGTGGTAAGTTTTTACAAAAACAAAAAAATTCTGTGAGATATCCCTTAAATTTATAAATATACCTACCATTATTACCTATTTGTTTATTTTTAGATTTGTGATGCAGATCTCAGGATTTTGTATGTTGATGCATCTTTTGGTGGTGCAAGCCATGATTCCCATGTATGGAACATGTCTCCTGTCAACACAGCCATAAGGAGACTGCATGATGAAGGGCAGGTTTACTGGTTGTTGGGTAAGTTGGATATTATGATACCTTAGATTATGTCTCAAATAGCAGTCACAAGGAAATGATTGACAGTCATATTACTTTACATTCTAGTCAATCTATAAAATACTATTTGGTCCATAAAAAGTTGATTAGTATTTGTCTAAATTATATTTGTAATACATAATATTCTACATAAGACATGCAAGTAGTGGTGTTGAAAAATGAGTGCACATTCATTATATATGAAAAACAAAATAAAAAAAAGAGGTATTTAAAAAAACTAAAAGATTTAATTACTTATATTTCAGGTGACTCTGGCTATGCCCAGCGACAATGGATGATGACTCCCATCCTCGGCACCCTACCAAATTCTTCAGAAGAGTCCCGGTTTCGCTGTCTCTTGGCTCATAGAACTTTGCACTATACACCAAGAAAGGCTGCACAGATTATGAATGCGTGTGTTGTATTTCATAATCTAATAAACGACCCAAACTTCGAGGTTGACTGCGATTATATTAATCTAATTGTATAAATTAATAATTATGTAAAATATTTTGAAAAGATGCAATGCCTGTGGAGTTTCTTCCGGAGAGTTCTTCTCCACAGAAGACAGCCAAATCGTGAACTCTCCTCGACGTTGAAAAGTGATTTGTAAAATCTTACTTCGAATAAACACATTTTGAACTTTGAACTTTGTCTCATTCTTTGTATACCTACTTACGTATTCTTTTTCTAAGTATCAACTTGCTTATATTGTAAATTAGTTATTACAGTTGTACAAATGTAAGTAGGTACTTAATTTTAGTTTACGTTTTGTCTCATTCTTACTACTTGTATGTCAAATATTGGGGTTATTCCCGTTGTCCCCCACGGAGTCATCCCCCGCGGGGGACAACGGGATTTTTTATTCCCGCTGTCCCCCGAATTTGAAAATTAAAATAAATGGGTGACAGCGGGAAAAAATATTCCCGTTGTCCCCCACGAAATTATCACTACATAGTATAAAATAAAGTCGCTTTCTCTGTCCCTATGTCCCTCCCTTTGTACGCTTAAATCTTTAAAACTACGCAACGGATTTTGATGCGGTTTTTTTTAATAGATAGAGTGATTCAAGAGGAAGGTTTATAAATGTATAATGCATGCATAATATACTTAATTAAGGATAGCCCACAATAACCATTTTCCCGTGCGGAGCCGGGGCGGGTCGCTAGTATTCAATAAAATAACCAAATTAATTTAGAAAATTGTTTATTTTCTTATTAGAGTACAGACTATTAAATGTATAATCAACAAGTTATAGTTTTTATTTGTTACTGTTTTAAATGTTATTCAAAGGCTAAAAAATAAAAAATTTGGTTACTTATTCTGTCTGTCTTATGGAAATCTTAAAGAACGCTCGTTTTTTTTTAAGCTGTCAGTATATCTCCCGTTTGTTTTGCTTATACTTCGTTTTTTCTAAAGCTGCACAAACTTACTAATAAATTTTTCACCTACTGAAAGTTATAAGTACTGCATACAAAACAACAAACTGACAGAATAAGTAACCAAATTTTTTATGTTTTAGCCTTTGAATAACATTTAAAACAGTAACAAATAAAAACTATAACTTGTTGATTATACATTTAATAGTCTGTACTTTAATAAAAAAATAAACAATTTTCTAAATTAATTTGGTTATTTTATTGAATATAATTTCGTGGGGGACAACGGGAATAGTTTTTCCCGCTGTCCCCCATTTATTTCAATTTTCAAATTCGGGGTACAGCGGGTATAAAAATTCCCGTTGTCCCCCGCGGCGGACAACTATTTAATTTAATATTATTTCGTGGGGGACAACGGGAATTTTTATTCCCGCTGTCCCCCATTTTCAACTTTTTTTTAAATACGTGGGACAGCGGGAAAAAAAATTCCCGTTGTCAATTCCCGGTGACAACGGGAATAACCGAAATATTGTAAAGAAAGATATGGGCAAAACATGTTTTTACCAAAATAAACTTGGCTAATGATTGTTATTTTTTATAAATGCATGGGTACTTAAGTACATAAATGACTAAGTTTTGACAAAAAAAATCAGCGTGCAAGTTTCATATCTTGTTTATTATTTATTTATAAATCATTCAAATACTAGGTTCATAACAAATAAAACTAGTCGTTTCCGAAAGATTGTGAAATAATGAAATAATGAAACATTTATTCGTTCTAGAGTAGTACATTACATGGATCTTTATATAGAATTATAGTCCTTTAACTCAACCATTTAGGTGTACGAATATAAAAGTCATAAAGTTAAAATAAAAAATAAATTAAATTCATGAAAGAGTCGATCCTTTTACACAGCATCAATTCATAAATCGTATTAAAATAATTGGTCCGTGATTAAACGTTATTTAATATATACTTATACATTTTTTATTTAAAATCAAAATTTATGCCCACATGCCTATAAAAAAAAAATTAACTATGTATCACATTATAATAAACACAACGGTTCTTAAAACTAATCTACACCATAAAAAAAATTCATGCCATTTCTATTTGATTATAATATAACAATTTTCAATTAAGTATTTTGTTAATTTAGATTTAAACTTAGGCAAAGGTAACTCCTTTATTTCCGGTGGTAAAGCATTATATACCTGCACACACATGCAAAAGACATTTTTCTTACACAAAGACAAATTAGTTTTAGGCATATATACAAAATTTTCATATCTTTTACTGCGACAATTCATATCTTTCCCAGTCTTAAATAAATGAGGATATTTATGTTGTGTATTATTTTTATGACATATATTTAAATGTTTGATATACCCAGTGTCACTCAGAGTTAGGACATCTAACGACACCTCTCAAGCTAACATCCATCAAGCCGTTTAGGCTGTAGGGCATGCCAAAGAAATTTACATACATACATACACTCAGAAAACGTAATCCTCCTGGCACAGTCGGGTAATTATGCTATACTTGAAACAAAATCAAATATTCAGTACAGAATTCAAATATTTAGTAAAATTGCAGAAAATAACATAGGAAAATATTAAGTGCACCGAAGATTTAATTTCGTGCAACAAGCATCACAGAAAAACATTGTGTTAATAAAAACAAAACACTGGATAAAAGCACACTTAAAAACATACTCATTATGGGTCTATATAGGAAATGAATACCCTTGACACAAAGCATAAATAACACACTTAGAAAGATTTGTATACACTAACGTTCTGCCACTCCGAAAAAGTTTTATGTACGCCCATGCCTTGGGCGTTAAGTGTGGCCGTTAACTCCTCCCACAGCCTCCGAACTGCCACCTTGGCTTGTGGGGTGTCAGCGGCCTGCCCCTTCGCCATAGCCATGTGCTCCTCCAGGTAGTTCAGCAGGATTTCCACCTGCTGAAGGCTCACTTTTCTTGATGCCGGCATCTACAAATTACAAAGGAATAAAGTCCCAGAGGTCTGTGCAACTAGCTAAATGTTTGTTTTATCATATAATAACAAAAAAGCAAGTTATTTACTTACTGTTTTTTAATTCACTAGTTTACTTCTTCTTCTTCTTTGCCCTTTTTCCACTTTATGTAGGGTCGGCTCTCCTAATGGCGGCGCCAGGACAGTCGGTCCTGGGTTGTCGGGTCGGGTAGTTGTTTCTCCGTTATAAGTTTTGTCATGCTGGTCCATGCTAGGTAGTGGGGGGGCGCCCTCTGCCCTTCTTTTTCTCTGGCAAGCACAGTGCTTTCTTCACCACATGTTCATCGTCCCTTCGCATTACGTGGCCGTACCACCTGAGACGGCTTTCAGTAAGTTTTTCTGTTACGGGGATTACTTTAAAACTTCCCCGAATATAGTCATTTCTGACTTTATCTAGCCTAGTCACCCCTCCAGACCATCTCAGCATTTTCATCTCAGTAGTATGATATAAGTAATAGAGTATAATTCACTAGTTTACAATCACATATAAACAAACAAAGTGAGTAAAGTGAGGTTATGAATTCGTAATTGTCAAATATTACCCCGTTCGGTTTTACGGAACGCATTTGTTGATAATGTGATAAAACACAATTATATATATATATATATACGCAATTGTACCACCTTCAAATCAATTGTTTTTACTTATTTAATCAAAACTATACCAATAATTGTTGTTTTTTAACATTATTATTAAATTAAAAAACAAAGTACTATAAAAAAATTGTACTTAAATTGAGTGAAATGGATCGCAAACCGACGCTACTTTTTTCGTTCATTCAGTATTCGACGGCCTTCAAGGCGACGCCGCTACCTTTGCGCGGTACCAATGAAATGACATCGTCGGCATCGGCATCGCAATCGGAATACGACGTCGACTTGAAATCGACGACAGTTAGCCGGTAGACCTACTGATGTGTCCAAAGGACGCTCTGCCGACCAGTTCCCGCAGGCACGCCTCGGCCAGGCGCGGCGGGTCGTCCTCTCCGCTCCGTCGCGAGTGTCTGTGTCCATACATGACACTGTCTCATAGGTCAGCATAGGTGTACTCACGTGAGCACGGGTCTAAGCACACTCCTGATGTGTCCAAAGGACGCTCTGCCGACCAGTTCCCGCAGGCACGCCTCGGCCAGGCGCGGCGGGTCGTCCTCTCCGCTCCGTCGCGAGTGTCTGTGTCCATACATGACACTGTCTCATAGGTCAGCATAGGTGTACTCACGTGAGCACGGGTCTAAGCACACTCCTGATGTGTCCAAAGGACGCTCTGCCGACCAGTTCCCGCAGGCACGCCTCGGCCAGGCGCGGCGGGTCGTCCTCTCCGCTCCGTCGCGAGTGTCTGTGTCCATACATGACACTGTCTCATAGGTCAGCATAGGTGTACTCACGTGAGCACGGGTCTAAGCACACTCCTGATGTGTCCAAAGGACGCTCTGCCGACCAGTTCCCGCAGGCACGCCTCGGCCAGGCGCGGCGGGTCGTCCTCTCCGCTCCGTCGCGAGTGTCTGTGTCCATACATGACACTGTCTCATAGGTCAGCATAGGTGTACTCACGTGAGCACGGGTCTAAGCACACTCCTGATGTGTCCAAAGGACGCTCTGCCGACCAGTTCCCGCAGGCACGCCTCGGCCAGGCGCGGCGGGTCGTCCTCGGCTCCGTCGCGAGTGTCTGTGTCCATACATGACACTGTCTCATAGGTCAGCATAGGTGTACTCACGTGAGCACGGGTCTAAGCACACTCCTGATGTGTCCAAAGGACGCTCTGCCGACCAGTAGGTCTACCGGCTAACTGTCGTCGATTTCAATTTATCGTCGGCATCGACTTCAATTTGACAGTCGACGCTGATTTCGTACCGCGCATTCCCTGATATCGATGCGTCGATTTGGAAGACGATTACGACGCCAATTGAACGAATGGTTTCATTTATTTTGACAGATAAAAGCTACCGCGCAACATTTTGACACCGACGCATCGGCTTGAAGCCGATACCGACACTTCAAATTGAATACGGCGACTCTTGCGATACCGCATTCAACCGTCGATAAGAAATATTTTTCAATTAAACTTGCTTTTTTAAATTATATTGCTGTATTACGAAAGCTTTAGGCCTGAGATGGAATTTCAAGGACGATTTCGCGTGAACAAAGCTACATTTGTCAGGCTATGCGGGGACATCATTCCGTTTTTGCCCACAAATGAAAGGAGCAGTGGAATAAAACCCGAAATTAAGGTATGTACCTACTTCATTTGTTAAACTTGGGTAACCTATTGACAAATGCTGAAGTGTTAAAATATTTTGCTTGTTTCAGGTGTTAGCGGCATTGAACTTTTACGCTACCGGCAGTTACCAAGGAAGTGTAGGAGATAACGACGTTCTTCACCTTAGCCAGCAATCAACATCGAATGCTTGCAAGAGGTCACCGAGGCTCTTAACAGGCCTGAAATACTCAGAAAGTATATAAAATTTCCACATACTCAAACAGACGAGACTCTGTAGCAAGGAGGTATGTAATTGCAAATTTTACACTTGTACTTAATAATAATAAATGCATGCTACCCAAAAGTTACAGCCACCAATGGTACTCACTTATAGACATAGAATATTAATCGATCTATCTATACCTATTTAAGAGCTATGCTCTTGTCGGTGGAGTATGAATTCTCTTCCATTTGTCTCTCATCTGCCAGTTGTTTTACTTCGCTCTATGACACAACATTCACTTTTTCCTTTAATATAATAATATATTTTCCACTTAGGTTTACTTTGTTCATATGTATTGTTTGAAAATAATAAACTAACATATTGGTTTAGGTTCAATAGCAAATTTGGATTCCCTGGGGTCATCGGGTGCATCGATGGGACCCATGTGGCTATTATCAAGCCAAGAGTTGATGAGGAGGTCTACTTCAACAGAAAGGGCTATCATTCACTTAAATTGTCTTGTGGTAAGTTTTTACAAAAACAAAAAAATTCTGTGAGATATCCCTTAAATTTATAAATATACCTACCATTATTACCTATTTGTTTATTTTTAGATTTGTGATGCAGATCTCAGGATTTTGTATGTTGATGCATCTTTTGGTGGTGCAAGCCATGATTCCCATGTATGGAACATGTCTCCTGTCAACACAGCCATAAGGAGACTGCATGATGAAGGGCAGGTTTACTGGTTGTTGGGTAAGTTGGATATTATGATACCTTAGATTATGTCTCAAATAGCAGTCACAAGGAAATGATTGACAGTCATATTACTTTACATTCTAGTCAATCTATAAAATACTATTTGGTCCATAAAAAGTTGATTAGTATTTGTCTAAATTATATTTGTGATACATAATATTCTACATAAGACATGCAAGTAGTGGTGTTGAAAAATGAGTGCACATTCATTATATATGAAAAACAAAATAAAAAAAGAGGTATTTAAAAAAACTAAAAGATTTAATTACTTATATTTCAGGTGACTCTGGCTATGCCCAGCGACAATGGATGATGACTCCCATCCTCGGCACCCTACCAAATTCTTCAGAAGCCAATTACACAGCAGTCCACGTGCGGACACGTAATGTGGTCGAGCGAACCTTCGGGGTACTTAAGTCCCGGTTTCGCTGTCTCTTGGCTCATAGAACTTTGCACTATACACCAAGAAAGGCTGCACAGATTATGAATGCGTGTGTTGTACTTCATAATCTAATAAGCGATTATATTAATCTAATTGTATAAATTAATAATTATGTAAAATATTTTGAAAAGATGCAATGCCTGTGGAGTTTCTTCCGGAGAGTTCTTCTCCACAGAAGACAGCCAAATCGTGAACTCTCCTCGACGTTAAAAAGTGATTTGTAAAATCTTACTTCGAATAAACACATTTTGAACTTTGAACTTTGTCTCATTCTTTGTATACCTACTTACGTATTCTTTTTCTAAGTATCAACTTGCTTATATTGTAAATTAGTTATTACAGTTGTACAAATGTAAGTAGGTACTTAATTTTAGTTTACGTTTTGTCTCATTCTTACTACTTGTATGTCAAATGGGGTTATTCCCGTTGTCCCCCACGGAGTCATCCCCCGCGGGGGACAACGGGATTTTTTATTCCCGCTGTCCCCCGAATTTGAAAATTGAAATAAATGGGTGACAGCGGGAAAAAATATTCCCGTTGTCCCCCACGAAATTATCACTACATAGTATAAAATAAAGTCGCTTTCTCTGTCCCTATGTCCCTCCCTTTGTACGCTTAAATCTTTAAAACTACGCAACGGATTTTGATGCGGTTCTTTTAATAGATAGAGTGATTCAAGAGGAAGGTTTATAAATGTATAATGCATGCATAATATACTTAATTAAGGATAGCCCACAATAACCATTTTCCCGTGCGGAGCCGGGGCGGGTCGCTAGTATTCAATAAAATAACCAAATTAATTTAGAAAATTGTTTATTTTCTTATTAGAGTACAGACTATTAAATGTATAATCAACAAGTTATAGTTTTTATTTGTTACTGTTTTAAATGTTATTCATAGGCTAAAACATAAAAAATTTGGTTACTTATTCTGTCTGTCTTATGGAAATCTTAAAGAACGCTCGTTTTTTTTTAAGCTGTCAGTATATCTCCCGTTTGTTTTGCTTATACTTCGTTTTTTCTAAAGCTGCACAAACTTACTAATAAATTTTTCACCTACTGAAAGTTATAAGTACTGCATACAAAACAACAAACTGACAGAATAAGTAACCAAATTTTTTATGTTTTAGCCTTTGAATAACATTTAAAACAGTAACAAATAAAAACTATAACTTGTTGATTATACATTTAATAGTCTGTACTTTAATAAAAAAATAAACAATTTTCTAAATTAATTTGGTTATTTTATTGAATATAATTTCGTGGGGGACAACGGGAATAGTTTTTCCCGCTGTCCCCCATTTATTTCAATTTTCAAATTCGGGGGACAGCGGGTATAAAAATTCCCGTTGTCCCCCGCGGCGGACAACTATTTAATTTAATATTATTTCGTGGGGGACAACGGGAATTTTTATTCCCGCTGTCCCCCATTTTAAACTTTTTTTTAAATACGGGGGACAGCGGGAAAAAAAATTCCCGTTGTCCCCCGCGGGGGATGACTCCGTGGGGGACAACGGGAATAACCGAAAAAATATTGTAAAGAAAGATATGGGCAAAACATGTTTTTACCAAAATAAACTTGGCTAATGATTGTTATTTTTTATAAATGCGTGGGTACTTAAGTACATAAATGACTAAGTTTTGACAAAAAAAATCAGCGTGCAAGTTTCATAACTTGTTTATTATTTATTTATAAATCATTCAAATACTAGGTTCATAACAAATAAAACTAGTCGTTTCCGAAAGATTGTGAAATAATGAAATAATGAAACATTTATTCGTTCTAGAGTAGTACATTACATGGATCTTTATATAGAATTATAGTCCTTTAACTCAACCATTTAGGTGTACGAATATAAAAGTCATAAAGTTAAAATAAAAAATAAATTAAATTCATGAAAGAGTCGATCCTTTTACACAGCATAAATTCATAAATCGTATTAAAATAATTGGTCAGTGATTAAACGTTATTTAATATATACTTATACATTTTTTATTTAAAATCAAAATTTATGCCCACATGCCTATTAAAAAAAAATTAACTATGTATCACATTATAATAAACACAATGGTTCTTAAAACTAATCTACACCATAAAAAAAATTCATGCCATTTCTATTTGATTATAATAAAACAATTTTCAATTAAGTATTTTGTTAATTTAGATTTAAACTTAGGCAAAGGTAACTCCTTTATTTCCGGTGGTAAAGCATTATATACCTGCACACACATGCAAAAGACATTTTTCTTACACAAAGACAAATTAGTTTTAGGCATATATACAAAATTTTCATATCTTTTACTGCGACAATTCATATCTTTCCCAGTCACATATATTTAAATGTTTGATATACCCAGTGTCACTCAGAGTTAGGACATCTAACGACACCTCTCAAGCTAACATCCATCAAGCCGTTTAGGCTGTAGGGCATGCCAAAGAAATTTACATACATACATACACTCAGAAAACGTAATCCTCCTGGCACAGTCGGGTAATTATGCTATACTTGAAACAAAATCAAATATTCAGTACAGAATTCAAATATTTAGTAAAATTGCAGAAAATAACATAGGAAAATATTAAGTGCACCGAAGATTTAATTTCGTGCAACAAGCATCACAGAAAAACATTGTGTTAATAAAAACAAAACACTGGATAAAAGACACACTTAAAAACATACTCATTATGGGTCTATATAGGAAATGAATACCCTTGACACAAAGCATAAATAACACACTTAGAAAGATTTGTATACACTAACGTCCTGCCACTCCGAAAAAGTTTTATGTACGCCCATGCCTTGGGCGTTAAGTGTGGCCGTTAACTCCTCCCACAGCCTCCGAACTGCCACCTTGGCTTGTGGGGTGTCAGCGGCCTGCCCCTTCGCCATAGCCATGTGCTCCTCTAGGTAGTTCAGCAGGATTTCCACCTGCTGAAGGCTCACTTTTCTTGATGCCGGCATCTACAAATTACAAAGGAATAAAGTCCCAGAGGTCTGTGCAACTAGCTAAATGTTTGTTTTATCATATAATAACAAAAAAGCAAGTTATTTACTTACTGTTTTTTAATTCACTAGTTTACTTCTTCTTCTTCTTTGCCCTTTTTCCACTTTATGTAGGGTCGGCTCTCCTAATATGGCGGCGCCAGGACAGTCGGTCCTGGGTTGTCGGGTCGGGTAGTTGTTTCTCCGTTATAAGTTTTGTCATGCTGGTCCATGCTAGGTAGTGGGGGGGCGCCCTCTGCCCTTCTTTTTCTCTGGCAAGCACAGTGCTTTCTTCACCACATGTTCATCGTCCCTTCGCATTACGTGGCCTTACCACCTGAGACGGCTTTCAGTAAGTTTTTCTGTTACGGGGATTACTTTAAAACTTCCCCGAATATAGTCATTTCTGACTTTATCTAGCCTAGTCACCCCTCCAGACCATCTCAGCATTTTCATCTCAGTAGTATGATATAAGTAATAGAGTATAATTCACTAGTTTACAATCACAAATAAACAAACAAAGTGAGTAAAGTGAGGTTATGAATTCGTAATTGTCAAATATTACCCCGTTCGGTTTTACGGAACGCATTTGTTGATAATGTGATAAAACACAATTATATATATATATACGCAATTGTACCACCTTCAAATCAATTTTTTTTACTTATTTAATCAAAACTATACCAATAATTGTTGTTTTTTAACATTATTATTAAATTAAAAAACAAAGTACTATAAAAAAATTTTACTTAAATTGAGTGAAATGGATCGCAAACCGACGCTACTTTTTTCGTTCATTCAGTATTCGACGGCCTTCAAGGCGACGCCGCTACCTTTGCGCGGTACCAATGAAATGACATCGTCGGCATCGGCGTCGTAATCGGAATTCGACGTCGGCTTGAAATCGACGACAGTTAGCCGGTAGACCTACAGTTCCCGCAGGCACGCCTCGGCCAGGCGCGGCGGGTCGTCCTCGGCTCCGTCGCGAGTGTCTGTGTCCATACATGACACTGTCTCATAGGTCAGCATAGGTGTACTCACGTGAGCACGGGTCTAAGCACACTCCTGATGTGTCCAAAGGACGCTCTGCCGACCAGTTCCCGCAGGCACGCCTCGGCCAGGCGCGGCGGGTCGTCCTCGGCTCCGTCGCGAGTGTCTGTGTCCATACATGACACTGTCTCATAGGTCAGCATAGGTGTACTCACGTGAGCACGGGTCTAAGCACACTCCTGATGTGTCCAAAGGACGCTCTGCCGACCAGTTCCCGCAGGCACGCCTCGGCCAGGCGCGGCGGGTCGTCCTCGGCTCCGTCGCGAGTGTCTGTGTCCATACATGACACTGTCTCGTATTTCTCCGCGCTCTGGAATTCAATACTTTTTATTTAACTTACTTAAACAATGTTGGAGTCGTAATTCTATGTAATTCACTAGAGATTTAACGTAGTACAGAAATGAGAAACGCGCCGAAACTTAATCTATTCTTCACAAAACGCAATGTTTTTATGTGAAAAACAATCGACAGTCTGCCCGAGTTCCCGCCATGCTCCACATAGGTCGGCATAGCAGTTCACAGGATAAAACAGCCTCGACAGCGTCATCAGTCTCACGTAGGTAGGAATCTCCTTGCAGCTTTAGCGCTGCGCTGCTGTGGTCTTATGTCACATGAGTAGCTTATGTAGTCCAAATTCCTTCTTCGAATGAATGTTAGATGGCGCTAGTATGTATGTTCAATTATTCATTTGTAACACTAGCCACAGAAGAAAATAATAGTACTAACCCGTACAGAAAGGACACTCACCCCCCCGCGCCAAAATGAGTTCCCCCCCCCCGATATAGCGCCCCACGCCCCGCACCCCGCAGGCACCGCGGGACTCCGCCGGTGGTGTTCGGGGGTGTTTTACATAGCGCCTAGCGCCATTGACTTGTAGTTGATATTCAGTTGTTATTCAAAAAGAAGTAGCTCGTCAAAATGCGTTTTCTGTATGGAGTGGCCGCCCAGTGCACTAGCTAACTTTTAAAATGAATTTTATTTATTTATTTATTTATTTATTTCATAAAGACAAACAGCCACATACATAACAGACTTAAAAAATACATCTAATATGAAGGCCTATAGTCCTCTATATTTAAACAATAATTGTATATTTCTAAAAAACAAAAATAACAAAACATAAACATAAACCAGAACCTGTTCCAAACTAATTACTTACTACTGAGTACAACGAATTACTTTTAAAACATTTTTTTTGAAAACTGGCAATGATGAGCAGAACATATCAACATCAGTTAAATTTTTATTATAAAAACGGCAGGCTCTTTTAATAAAACTGTTATTTGCATAACAAGTTTTCGAGGGAGCAATTATAAACAAATTCTTTTTACAGCAAGCACGTTCGCACCTACGAGGCACTCTAAAGTTAATATTTTGCAGCAAATTGGGAGCATCCACTAACCCATTTATTATTTTATAAATCATACAGATGTCGATGTAGTCACGCCTATGCGATAAGTGTTGAATATTATGTCTGTCCGCCGACAAGCTATAGTCACAATAAGTGTGTCCAGTTCTGTAGTCTAGGGCCTTAACAAACTTTCTCTGTAGTCGCTCAATACTATCAATATGAATTTTGAAGAATGGATGCCACACTGAACATGCAAACTCTAACCGGCTGCGTACGAAACTATTGTATAAGATTTTATATGTTAGAGGGTTTTTAAAAGGTTTTCCCACTCTCAATATGAAACCTAATTGCTTGTAAGATTTATTTAAGACTGTATCTAAGTGTGGCACAAAAGTAAGTTGGGAATCCATAATGACTCCTAAATCGCGTAATTGAGTGACCCTCTTTAGACTAGTGTTGCAAAACTTATAGTCATATAAAATGGTATGCTTTTTCCTAGTAAATGTAATAACGCTAAATTTGTCTGGGTTCAAAAATAGGTTATTATCCTTACAAAAACTTTCAAAATTAACAAGATCCGTCTGCAAATCCGTACAATCGTTAGGATTACGAATAATTTTAAATATTTTAGTGTCGTCAGCATATAACAAGACGTTAGAATTAATTATATTTTTTGTTATATTGTTAATGTATAAAATAAATAAAAGAGGACCTAAATGGGAGCCCTGCGGAACCCCAGAACTAATGGACTTATAATCGGAGCAAAAGCCACCTACAACCACAGCCTGACTACGGTTTGTAATATAGGATTGGATCCAACGCAGAAGGTCGCCATGCACACCGAGACGCCAAAGCTTTAGGAGCAACATGTTATGATTAATTTTATCAAAAGCCTTGGCGAAATCAGTGTACACGGCATCAACCTGACATTTTTCATCTAAAGCATCCAGAATTATGTCCGTAAAACTCAATAGATTAGTGTCAACACTACGACCCTTATAAAACCCATGCTGGGAAGGAGCAATATGGCGACGCACAGCAACAGACAGCTGATCGGTAACGATTTCTTCAAGTATTTTACCAAATTTACACAATTTAGAAATAGGTCTGTATTTTTCAATGTCATTACTAATCGCACCCTTGGGAATTGGAGTGATCCAAGCTTGTTTCCAGATATTTGGAAAATGACCTTCTCCCATTGACTTCAAATATAACATTGTAATGGGCAATACCAATGACTTTGCACACTTTACAATAAACACAGGATGTATGCCGTCAGGCCCAGCACCTTTATTTTTGTTTACAGACTTTAAATATTTATAAACAATATCCTCGGTAATTTCAACATAAGACATACTTAATACCGAATCAGGGGATTCTTGTAAACTGTCTAAATCTAAAGGAAGTTCATTAGATTTCTCAAAAACTGAATTAAACTGATCATTAAAATGGTTACAAATATTTTCTCCATCATTTACTTGAATACCTTTGAAAGTCATAGTATCAGGTAAAGAGTTCCGAGGAAATATTGATTTAATATAACTCCAAAAATAATTTGGGTTACTAGTTATTTTCAATTCACAATTTTGTATGTAATTATTGTAACATTCTTGTTCCAACCTATGCGCCCTTTTACGAAGAGATTTAAAACTATCGTAGTCTAAGGGGTTATTAAATAATTTCCATAATTTATGGTATTTTTGTTTTTCTTTTAAAACTTTACGCAATGCCAAACTATGCCAAATGGGATAAGAACGAGTAGATTTAAACACCCGAGAGGGGATAAATTTTTTAATTAAATTATTTAATATATCGTAAAATATTTTTATACAAACCTCCATACATGAATCAGAAAATAAAGTATGCCAATAAATTTTAGATAATTCTTTATTTATTTCCTCATATTTACCTAACTCAAATTTATACCTAAAGATGTCATTGGCCTTAAAAGGTTTGTAATTCTCCAATTCTATGTCAATTATAAGAGATTTATGGCTCGGATCCTCCGACACGAGAGGACAGTCACAAGTTTGCACATTACATCCAGAACCAAATAATACTAGATCCAGAATATTACCATACACATTGGGGTGACTATTAAATTGTTTTAAATCGGAAAATGATAAAAAGTGACTTAAGCTCTGAACAACAGAAATACCACTGGGTTCTAACAACAAATCGCAGGAATTATTTTGGGATATCCATTTAGCATCTGAAATATTAAAGTCTCCTATAATTAAAAATAAATCGTTCGGAAAATCGTTAATTAATTTTTCAGTAATATTATAAAAACATAAAAGAGTTTCTTTATACGTGGGTGCTGTCTCAGGAAAGTAGCAACATCCTATATTTAAAAAACGAGTATGCTTTTTATCCATCGGTATCGAAACCCATACGCATTCAGCGGCGGCAGCAGGCGGGACGGGCCAGGCGCGTCGCTGCGGCCACAGCCGGCTGTGCACTGCCACGATCACCCCCCCGCCTAGCCCGTGCCCGCTAGCCTCTGCCGACCGGTCCGCGCGGTACACTACATATCTATTGTCGAAGTACTCTGCGTCGTAAAAATCGCACGTTAGCCAGCTTTCTGTGATGCAAATAAAATCATAATTTGAGTTAATAATAATAATAATAATAATAATAATAATAATTTTTATTTCGGGAAATTGTAACAAAAACAGATTGTACAGAACCCATATAAATCGTACATATCTAAAACACAAATATATTTCCTACTTTTTGTTACGTTCACTGTGCACGTGAAGCCAGTGTTTACAGAACCTATTCCCATAGATATCCTGGCAGACAGCCGACAAGATCTCATTTTTCGAATTGCGAATTCGCTCCCAGAACCCCGCTGTCCGAAGCCTTAATATAGCGAAGAAATCTGGAACCCCGGCGTCGGCGAACATGGCTTTCGCGCTGCAGTATCTAGGGTATCTTAATAAAATACGGAAAGCGTCGTTGTACTGTACTCTAAGGATGCCATACGCCCTTCTTGTGTAATTAATCCATAAAGGACAGGTATAAAAACTTTGACAATAGGCTTTGAAGAGCGTAAATTTAACATCCTCAGAGCACTTCGCAAACCTGCGCGCGAGCATGTTACACCGAATCGCCAGGGCTCTTCGTTCCCTCTCCATATCGGCATCGTCATTCAGCTGGCTAGTCAGCACGTGTCCCAGATACCTGAAGCGATCCACAACCCGAACCGAAGAATCGTACATGTGTACCGGCGGAATACTCTCCGGACCCTTATCTGCACGAAAAACCAGAAGCTCACACTTTTTGACATTATATTTCATTCCATGTTTCTCTGCAAAGTTTACGCATATGGCCACCAGTTTCCGCAGACCGTTAATCGAGGGGCTGAGGAGCACCATATCATCTGCGTAGCTTAAGTTGTTAAAACATACGCTGCCGATGTGGCAACCGATTTTGGTACTCCTCAACTCCTCGATCAGGTCGTTGATATAGATGTTAAATAGGTCCGGAGAGGTCAACCCTCCTTGGCGTACGCCACACTCTAGTCTATATTCACTAGAGTGAACGTCACCCCATCTAACAGTATTAACTTGGTTTTCGTACCAAAATCTCAACAGACTTACTAAGTTAGCAGGTACATTGTACTTTTTCATTTTAGACCATAACTTCTCATAATTGACAAGGTCGAATGCACGGCTGAGGTCTAGAAAGCAGGCGTAGACTGATGTCTCCCTATCTTTATAGTAATTTACTGCATGTTTCAAACTTAGTATAGCTGAGTCTGTCGAGAGATCAGCACGAAAACCAAATTGAGCGTCACTTAATCCTACATTTTTCATCAGTTCGGGCTGTATTATCCTTTCAAGTATCTTACCAGTTACCGTACCTAGAGAAATAGGCCTGTAGTTGGCTGCGTCAGAAAGATCGCCCGTCTTATTTTTGACAACTGGAACCACCACTGTCCTCATCATCAGGTCCGGCAGGTAACTATATTTTATACATAAATTGAACAGTTTAGCCAGAACGTCAAAGACTACATCCCCCCCGTACACGATATGCTCTAAACAAAGGCCGTCATGGCCAGGTGACTTACCTCTCGTCATTTTTTTTACTGTCAACGCTACACAATTAGACGTCACCTGCAAAGACTTGAGGCAAAAAGCATTGCGACTTTGTACGTAAGCCACGTACATTTTGGTAATACCCATTCAAGAGTGTATTAATCATTGTAGAAATTATAAAACCACAGGTAACAAGTACATAATAATATCATAAAATAAAACAAACAGACAGACATAAATATTGCGATATTGTATAGTGACTCGCCCAAAATACAACTGCAAGTACCTCGTACGTATGAAAGCACAGTCCCTAAATTAGTATGAATACCACTTTACCTGCATATTGTAGAGCAGCGATGGTACTATCTTGTCCATATGCTGCGCTTCCCAGATGTTTTCCACCAAATCATCGGATACTGTCTTCCTTATTACGCCCTGAAACAATTCCAATTATAAAAATATGTAAAATCTGTATAGCAATATAACTTTTCATTACCCAAATACCCAAAAAGCTGCGTGTATTATGGGTACAGTTGCCCAGGGAGCAGTTCGGGGCGGCCTATTTGATTAGTTTTTTTTGTATTAGCATTTTTTTTTACATTTGATGTATTTGTGACATTATACTATAATATAGTTATTCTTTAAAAATAAACAGTAAAATTATTTCAAATTGAACGCTTTTTTACGATATTCTTTTGATTACCATATTAAATGTGAGAATATTATAAAAAAATGCTCCAGACCACAGAATAAATAATAGTACTCCAGACTAAGTCGTATCGAGATTTTAGACAGTTTATTTACTACATAGAGTAAAATAATTGAACACACGGGTTTTCTCCACGATTTCGTTTTAAATTGAGCTTACCGATATTTCGACCGAGTGAAAATGTGTGTTAGTGCAGTTAACAACCGCGAAAATCTAAGAATTTGAATACAGTTCATTACCCAATTTGATGAATTGTGTCTCGCTTAGTTCCTTACCTGCAAGCCCTGTATCCCGGCGAGTCTTATCTTGTCCCTAGTGGCGCGGTCGGCGTGGTTGCTGTGACACATCGCCGAGAATTTAGACACGAAGAAGTCGTAACGCCTGTGGTACGACGGCGTGTCTTCCTCTATGTTCGCGAACCGGACGAACTGAAAGGAATTTATGTTATAATTATCACTACAAAGTATAAAACAAAGTCCAAGAAAACAAGGTCTTACAATTAGACCACGTGACTGACACAAGCCTATTTATCCTTGTCGAACGCGTGTAATAGACAAGGATGAACAACGCAAAATGACGTAGGCTCGTGTCAGTCACGTGGTCTAATTGTAAGACCTTGTTTTCTTAGACCATGGTATAAAACAAAGTCGCTTTCTCTGTCCCTATGTCCCTATGTATGCTTAAATCTTTAAAACTACGCAACGGATTTTGATGCGGTTTTTTATAATAGATAGAGTGATTCAAGAGGAAGATTTATATGCATAATACATGCATAATATACTTAATAATAACCCACAATGACCATTTTCCCGTGCGGAGCCAGGGCGGGTCGCTAGTAGAGTATAAACAGAAAAAAAATTTGGGAGGGATAGAGTACGCCTAATCGAGTATGAACCGTAAGCACGGATATGAACAGTCCGAATATCTTCAGCGCGTGCGTTCAAATGGTTATCGGTGCTTATTGTTTTTCGGATGAAAATAAGTAATTTAATAGGAGAACATTTTGAAATGTGCAGTGATAAGTTGCAAACATGACTCGAGGAACAAATCCCAACAGAATTTTTTTATTGATTTCACCGCCCATAGAACATCTGCTTACGCTTGGCATAAAGGCAGCGGAGCGGTGCGCGTTTAAGTTGCGTACGGACTAGAGGCAGCCTCGCCTGAGGCACGCACGGCTCGCCCTGTTGCCTCAAGTGCGTACCTGCCTCAGCCTGAGGCGTGCCTCAAGCGAGGCTGCCGCGGCGTGAGCTATTCGGTGTCGGTTTTTTGACTGTGCTCAAAGGCGCCTCGATGTCCGTGACTAGAGTCTAGTCCGTACGCACCTTTAGGATGAAAAGGGAGCTAAAACAACATTGACAGTAGTTATACACTGTCGATGAAGTCACCTTTCAAACAAAAGTAAAAATACTCACGCTCTGTGTGGCGAGGATCTGTAGCTGAGGATCGGAAGACTCCACCAGCTTCTGCACCATCTTGAGGAAGCTCTCCACGAACAGGTTCAGGGTCTGCGAGTGGCATGCCAGGAGTAGCTGGTCCATCGCCTCCATCGCTATTATTACCAACCTGCCGACAAACATATTGATGAACTAGTTCGGATGCATGGTCACTGGGCGGTCACTCCATAGAGAAAACGCGTTTTTACAAGTTACTTCTTTTTGAATATCAACTACAAGTCAATGGCGCTAGGCGCTATGTAAAACACCCCCGAACACCACCGGCGGAGTCCTGCGGTGCCTGCGGGGTGCGGGGCGTGGGGCGCTATATCAGGCGGAAACTCATTTTGGCGCGGAGTGTGAGTGTCCTTTCTGTACGGGTTAGTACTATTATTTTCTTCTGTGGCATGGTCTAAGAAAACAAGGTCTAACCATTAGACCACGTGACTGACACGAGCCTAAGTCATTTCTATGTCATTTTGCCTATTCATTCATCCTTGTCGAATGCGTGTAATAGACAAGGATGAACAGAGCAAAATGACGTAGGCTTGTGTCAGTCACGTGGTCTAACGCTTAGACCTTGTTTTCTTGGACCATGTTCGGATGTTAAGATTTATTGTATTCGTTTGGATGTATTTGTTTTGTAAAATCAATAATTTAAGTGTAAAAATATATTAAAAGATGCCCATTTTCAAAATAATCTAAGGGATTTTCAAAAAATTGTTTACACTTTAATTTTTGTGTTATCATACTAATATTATGAAGAAGAAAGATTTGTATTTGTGTGTGTGATAATAACGGGTGATTTTTTAAGAGGTATAGGATTTGATTAAAAAAAAAACACAAAAAATTTGAAAAATTTGATGAAATCTTTATTGGAATCGATAGAACGATCAATATAATTTAATGTTTGAAGATGATTTTATGCAAATGCTGGCCGCGGCTCCGGTTTAGATGGCCCATTCGCAAGGCCCAATTTCGGCACACTCTCTCCAACATATCAGCCGGTATATCACGAATAAATGCTTCAATATTGGCTCCCAGTGCGTCAATCGTTGCTGGTTTATCCCTGTAGACATGAGCCTTAACATGGCCCCACAAGAAATAGTCCAAAGGCGTTAGATCACACGATCTAGGCGGCCAATTGACGGGCCCAAAACGTGAGACAAACTGTTCACCGAAGGCGGCTCTCAATTGGGCCATTGTTTCGCGTGCCGTGTGGCATGTGGCACCGTCTTGTTGAAACCACATAACAGGCATGTCCAATTCTTCCATTTTGGGCAAAAAAAATTTTGTCACAAGCTTTCGAATAGCTGCCTCAGTAGGCCGACCAAACTGCCCATAAATTGGAAGAAGTGCGCGATGCACTCTCTTAACCGAGCATGCATTTTGATAGTAAAATTCTATAATTTGCAAGCGTTGTTCGTTCGTAAGTCGATTCATGGTTAAATTACCTATAGACCAAACTGAACAAGTTTGACAATGACACAAGACACGATTCACGCGTGATCTGTCAAAAACAGTGTTGCCAAAAAGATACCAGCAAAAAAATCACCCTTTAGTTACATGAGCCATGTCAGAAGCCTTAGGCGGCTCAATAATTCTGACACCAGGGTTTGTGAGGTAGGAACCCACACGAAAAGCAAAGCAAGCCCTATATGACGGTATATGTAGCCACTGCAAAGTGCTGCAAGTACATCCACAGCCCTTCCGGACGATATCATAACTATCAGTCAGACAGAAGTGAGCAATACGAAATAAGATGCAAGAACTGCGGTAGGTAAATTGGCGCTACGCGATCTGATTGTTATTTAAAGCAGCTTTTAATTATTTTTTTTATCCCAAGTGAATCTACTGCTCCTCTGTATTGTGGCCACACTTATCCATCATCATCTCAGCCTGTAGACGTCCACTGCTGGACAAAGGCCTCCCCCAAGGATCTCCACAACGATCGGTCCTGCGCTGCCCGCATCCAGCGGCTTCCCGCGACCCTCACCAGATCGTCGGTCCACCTCATGGGGGGCCTGTCCACACTGCGTCTTCCAGCGCGCGGTCGCCATTCAAGAACCTTTCTGCCCCAACGGCCGTCGGTTCTACGCGCAATGTGCCCAGTCCATTGCCACTTAAGTTTAGCGATTCTTCGGGCTATGTCGGTGACTCTGGTTCGCCTGCGGATCTCATTATTCCTGATTCGATCACGCAAGGAAACTCCAAGCATAGCCATCTCCATCGCTCTTAATTTGGGTGACTTTGAGCCACACTTACCCATGCCTCCGCCTGTAAATATCCCTCGAGGCCTTCTGGAACAGGTAGTCCCCGATCCTGTCGAGTTTCTCTGGGCTCGACAGCGAGTAGAAGATGAGCTTCTCCATATTGGACTTGACGAGGCCATCTTGCGGTGACGCCGGGAAGATGTTGTCGACCAGACGCTTGTAGCGAGGCCGGAGGGCGCTGCAGCAGCCACAGCAACCTGTAAGGAAATGAACACTAATATCACTACATAGTATAAAACAAAGTCGCTTTCTCTGTCCCTATGTCCTTTGTATGCTTAAATCTTTGAAACTACGCAACGGATTTTGATGCGGTTTTCTTTAATAGATAGAGTGATTCAAGAGAAAGGTTTATATGTATGCACAATATACTTAAGGATAACCCACAATAACCATTTTCCCGTGCGGAGCCGGGGCGGGTCGCTAGTTAGACTACATAATAAAGTTTTGAAAGTGGTCGAAGGTCATTGAATTTCTTTTTTGGTAGCGATTACCATTCAGGTAACAATGCCCGTACCCGCCGGCGGGGGCGCGGCCAAAATCAAAACTAATAATAATCAGAGACGGAGCCCCTCAGGCGTCGTGTCGTTCACGAAGTTATTCCGTATCAACGGGATGAGCAAATGAGCATACAAAATATTGAGATGTGACAGTCAGTTTCTTAGGGTTAAAGTTCAAAGCGTAACAAACCTTGTACAACCATTTAGACAAAACTAGAGACCTCCTCCAACTGACTACAAAATTAAGATCACTTTTATTTGTAAGGTTATTCGATGCATCAAATCAAGTCTAGAACTAGATCTAACTTCCAGAATCAAAAATATAGCTTAGAGAAATATTAGATCTAACCACAGGTTCTAACAGTTTGGACGGTATGACAGAAGTTTTCTCTTTGGAAGTTTTCATGAAATGTCTAAAAATGACGAGACTTTTCCGTATAGAGTTCGCTAAAAAGGAGAAGATTCTGTTCTGGAAAGTTAGTTGTTAACCCCCTTGACCGCGTTGCTCTAACTAAGTTAACCTCCGACGAAAAAGAGCGATGTTATAAGTTTGACGTGTATGAAGTAGTAAAAAAAAATTTGAGTAGGTAAGGTAGCGTCAGGTAGAGTAAGGTTGAGTTAGTTCAGTAGAATAATGTAGAGTACCTACGGTAGACATGGTCGTAGACGGATGCTCCGATTTTGATCTAGTTTTTTTGTTTGGCAAGTATTATAGTTATTTTTCTCTTTGGCAAGGTGTCACAATAGTGTGCTCTTTCTTAGCTTAGCTATGAACCAAGAAAATATCTTCAGTCATTTCAAGATTATCTGCTCATTTCTAGTTGTTGAAAGGATCAAGTAACGGTTTTGTGGCGTGGGTTTTAAAATTTTTAATTTAATGTTATTATGTCATCTGCAAATTAAAGATATTATTTTAATACGCACGTATATGTGATAGCTTTTATTATTCTCTCTGAGTTTGCTATGGGTTGTGTGACGTAAGCAAAATTGTCGGCCTGAATTTGAATATAGGATTAACTGCCTATTGTTGTGTAGACAGAAAGAGTCAATAGGTGCAGTAAAGTTACCTAGGAGAATTGTTAAGTGCTAATTTATTTATTATTCAGTGATATAACATGTTGACTAAGGTTTAAGCCTTCTGGGAGGTCAGGGTTCTAATGTTAAACGTGAAGTTTTAGTCCAGATAGCTTCCATAGCTAAACTAAACTTAGGTACCTTATTGCACAAAACAAGAACAAGTACAGTACGATACACAAGGAGGAGAAGACAAATAGCGGCCTTATCGCTCTAAGTGATTTCTTCCACCATTGGGCGAAGTAATTGCAATAATTCTAATGAAAGCACTTACAAGTCATGTAGACGGTTCTACTCATGATGAAGCATGCGCGATGCACCACTTTGCTGATCGGGATCATTTCCGATAGAGGTCAATTGGATCACTTCAGATAGATCACTCTCCACTATTTACGATCGTATCACTTTATATCGTTCACTATTCACAGCTTTGGGATCACTCTGTGCCTTTGTAAAGTATTTTCAACTTTGTTACAACAACAAACAGCAAAGCATCGTTTAATTTCTCCATAATATTATAAACTATACTTTTTAGACAGTAATTAAATAAATAATATACTTTTTAATAGTATAAATATTAATGTATATTATGTTTCTATAACTTATGAAGATATTATATTTATAATATTTGCAGTGCTTAGAGGGTCATGTCATATGGGCTCTACTTTTAAAATATTACACCTATGTATCACTCACTCATGTACTACATGATGCAAAAAACAATATCATTCATTAGGTATGATTCAATATAGTGTTCCTCACCCCCTAACTAAGATCATCTGTGCTATGAGGAGCCAACAACTTTTAATTGCTTGAGATTTATATTGTATTGCGTTAGAAAAGATTTATCACTTATTTCAACACCAGTAGCTACATCAAGAAGTACTTAAATATATATTTACTTATAACTGTTAATGCAATCTACAATCACTTTCGCATAATTGTTGTTTTATTATTGTAACGATTATCGAACAACGATATTTTTTATTATTAGATTATATAAAAGTTTTCGAAATGTTTAACATAATAGGTATTCTTACCTTACGATAATATTGTTATAGTTTTTATTTAAGTTACACGCTCTACGTGATAATAAAGATTGGAGAAAACATATGAGCATTTTCAATTATTTTTACTTTAATAAAAAGTTTATTACACTGTTTAATCGATGTAAAAAAAAGATAAAAGAAAATGATCTTTCAAGAATTTTAGTAAGAAACTCAATATGGCATACGGCCAACAGTTTTGTACTAGTAAAACATTTATACCTGTGTGTATACGAAATCATATAAATAGCATGATTGTTAATCTATTATTATAATGATTTTTATGAGTCATTTCATTAGCAATAATCACTTTAATTACAAGCACTCAAAATAGTCATTGTGCTGGTATAATAATTGCATCCCAGCACTATAATGAACATGATGATGATGACAATAATAATGGTTTATACCAAAGCACTCATGTTTATATCTTACTATCTTTATTCATTCAATATATTTTATGCGAAGCACATGGCCATCCGAATGGCCGAACAGAAGGCTATAGGCAGTCACAGAAGATAACAGAAACATATTCTCCAGGCTGTAAAGTGGTCTTCGAAAAAATTGTATTTAATAAAACTGTCTTTAGATCTATTTTCACGTAAATTGTATAAATTCGCGACCTAATAGCGACGCGCGCGACGAAGACTGAAGTGTGATAGGTACTGATAAGAGTTACCTACTATAAAGATAACATTCTACGTCTACATAATATTGTGACGCGAGATAGTTGATTGATACTATGTTTGAAATTAAAAGTTTGTGAAACAAACTTGTTTTTGCCGTTCTATTATAACATTTGTCTTTGCACTGTTTGTAACTACTTGTATTTCGACGGTAATCTCACCGAATAGGTCTAGCTTAGGCCTGACTAAATTGCAATACGATTTGATACCATCGAATGCAGATAATATTGGATTAGTATTCAACGCCGCCATTTTAAGTATTTTTTTGGCAGACAAGTCTGAGGGAAGGCCTTCGCCCAGCAGTGGGACAAGAAATAGGCTAATAATAATAATAAAAAGGCAACTCTATCATTCTGTAACAGAAAGTAATTCTCATACTCGTATGTAGGTGACCTAGATTACCCTAGATCTAGTTTCTGGATATGATCATTTATCATTTATTATTGCCATTTGCTGTTCTTACAATAGGTCTTATACATTTATTCCAGTACTAACAGCAAGACCGGGGTCTTGCTAATCTAACAGGTTAGGGCACTGCAATTAGCAATTCAAATTGATAACAATTTTAGTTAGTTTATAATTAGTTATTAGTACAGCTGGTAAAGAAATACAAATATTGTATAGAAATGATGATAATATCCTACTAATATTATATTATAAACATATTAATATTATAATATTATAGCTGTCCGCCCACCGGCTATACGCCCGCGTAAATTTTTTTTTCCATTTTTTTACCTTTTAAACCTTCCCTGGACTTCCACGAATATTTCAAGACAAAAATTAGTCAAATCGGTTCAGCCGTTCTCGAGTTTTAGCGAGACTAACGAACAGCAATTCATTTTTATATATAAGAAGATTATAAACGCGAAAGTTTGTGAGTATGGATGGATGTATGTTTGTTACTCTTTCACGCTAAAACCACAAAAACTACTGAATTAATTTTAATGAAACTTTACAGTAATGTAGCTTATACATCAGAACACATAAGCATAGGCAACTTTTTTTTACCGCGTGAAAATACCTCATTCCCAAAAACAGTTAAAAACAGTTAACGCGGGCGGAGGCGCAGGGCAGAAACTTAGTTGACAAATAAATTGACTTTTGGCTAGTTTAAGGCACTGGAATGTGGACCGAGGATCTGCAAGGCTTACAAAACACGCGAGATCATCGAGAATCTGTCAAACACGACATAATGACAAAACTACTATGGCTCTAATGTCACTATGTCGCGTTTGACAGATTCTCGCATAGTGAGGGTCGCGGGAAGCCGCTGGCTGCGTCCAGCGCGCAGGACCGATCGTTGTAGAGATCTTTGGGGAAGGCCTTTGTCTAGCAGTGGGCGTCTACAGGGTATATGGTAAAGATTATGAACAGGATCGGTGTAGTGGAGATAGATTGATTTAAGGTCATTGATCTTAGACGTTACGTTAATGTGGATATATGCCGGTCCGGTTTCTTTTCTACATAATAATATAATTAAACGTAAATTGATCGTAGACGTCAAAAGAAACGGGTTAAAATTAGAAAACATTGAAAAACTTCTGGTGAATTTTTTTAATGGTATGGAGCACAAAATGAAACTGATATAGATTAAAAGTAATTGTGTTGTAACGACAATGCATGATTTGTATGAACAATAAACGATTTTGTTTATCTTTTTTTTTTCTACAGAATTTATATTAAAAAATTGAAAACCGGTACCGTTTCCGGAAAATTTAAATTTCCATGTTATGTTACCATGATGCAAGTACAGAAGCCAGTACATGCGGTTGGACATTCGCACTACGAAATTCACCCCTACCGCTACGGAATACGGGCGATCTCAAGGTCAACATGTCCAGTCGCATGTGCTGGCTACTGTACACAAATCGAATCTACCTACACTGACCTCTGATTATGGATGAGATTTTAGGTCTTCCGAGTTTGACTGAGTAAATGTAAATCCAGATTGCCCTTGAATTAAAAGTTTGTTAGTCTAATAATAACTAGAGCTCTTGCATGGTATGTTATGTATAGTAGATAATCTAATTTTGAGGCCTAATAAGATTATGGATGAGCTAAAAATAATCGGATGTATGGTTTTATTATAAAGGTTCATACCTAATATTAATGAATTAATGTACGACATGTACCTACACCATAATATGTATAATATTGTAGGTTGTAGGTATATTACGATAGGTAATATACGTTATTGTGATGTTATATATGTACCTATACTCTAATATTTAATACTGTTTCTGTATTATTTTGTTTGTGCAAATTAAGACTTCTGTTGTAAAAACTAACATACCTACTTATCTTTATTTTCGCGAAAAACGAAAAATAACATTTATCGATAAACTTTTTACTAACCTTTTCTGCTCTATAGTTATAATTTCTACTTCTATCTACACTATAGTTTTATTAAAGTACCTACTAGCTGTCCGCACGCGTTGTATTTTGACTTTTACGTGCCGTTTCCCGCAGGAATTAGATATTTTCCCGTGGTAAAAACTATCTAAGATGTTGACACCGGGAATATAAGGTACCACCATGTAAAATTTCATTCAATCGGTCAAACAGTCTCGAAGATTAGCTCGTACAAACAGAGAAACAAAAAAAATTAAATATGTTTTGTACACACCAGTTCTTACATCCCCCTGATTCGATTTTTAACGTTTTTCTTTCTATGTACGTACAGATTTTCGACCTCTACAGTTTTATTATACTTATAGAATTAATTTCAAAACATTTACAATAATATTCTAAAAGATCAACAGTTTATCAACGAGATAAAGTCCAGCGATACATTACGTATCAATTTACGTTCTATTCTTGCACATATTAATAAAAAAATATATATTTCGAATGACCTATAACTAAATTATTCTTAATGGTTTAAGTCATTAGTAACACGCATTTATGTCCTAAAATTACTTGAATGCGTCATTATGAGACATTATGTAAACAAATTGCATTAATTAATACATATTTTATTTATTTACTTAGGTACATTTCGCATTTTTTCTAATTCACAAATACTTTTTTTTTTATTGACCTAATGCTTGTGTCGAAAAGGTACGTACGACCAATCAAGCTTCACCGGACTTGGGCAAATACTAATGATAGTCTAATTTATGAATGACATAGGTAGTAGTAACGTGTCCTATTTATTTACGTACCTACTTATAAAATCGTTGCTTTATACATAGAACTTTTTACTATTCTTACAATTATTACGAACGAGAGTTTTCAGCGCTAATTTGCACTCAATTAAAAAACCTAAACTCCTCAAGCACAGAATGCCGGCCACTTTGAAATTATTTCATAAGCACTAAACTCCTCCTCTCACATCGAAAAAAAATTGAATAATTTAACTGATATAATAGGGCACATTTACACTAAACCGATCGGACGCGCGACATCTTCCCGCGCTAAATATAAACTGAAAGCAAAAGGCCGCTTGGCACAGTGAACCGAATACACAACTCACTGGAAAGGAAAAAGAAAAACAAAAATAGATCGTTATGACGTCACGCCTAGGACAATGTATTAGCAAAGGGTGGATGATTTTACAGGAGCCGTGTTTTGATGGGAAAATTAGGCAATGGCTAGTAGGGCCGCCTTTATAACTTTATGCCGATATAAAGTCGAGAAGGTGTCGGGGAAGGAAAACAAAGGAAAAGACCACGAAGTTGAGGCCGAAACGGTCCACATTTGAGACAAACTGGCTACAAGATAGTGAGGAATAGACTACGAGACTTAGGCCGCAACAGTCGATATTTGAGACCAACTAGCTACAAGATAGAGAAGAAAGACCAGACTAATGGGCCAACTAAAAACGGTGTAAAAACACTAACATCGTAGCGCAACAGGCAACAGCAATAGTAGGAGAAATCGCCTATTAGAGTTTGGCAAGCGAGTCGTGGCACTAAGCACCACTTGCATGTTGACTACTGAACCACTCAGGTCGTCTGACAGCACGCACCCACAAAAGAACAAAAGCAGTTCTTATAATTTTAGACAAGGTCCATAAATAACCAATTATCAAAACCGTTTTATCCTGGTATATTGAGTGTTGTCTGCTTAAGATTTTTCAAATTTGCCGCCGTTTTCTTGTGCCACGACTCGCTTGCCAAACTTTATTAAAGGTGCAGCAAATGTTCTATTACGTAGTTAGTGATATTTTTTATCTAGGCATTTTATTTTTCACTTTCTATTTTGCCCTTTACGAGCATGCTTCCCTTATAATTCACAATTACAATTACCAACTAATGGTGGGGAAGATTCAGAAGCGTAGCGTGCCTTGGTGGGGCCCCGTATAAGAATTTTATTGAGGGCCCTTAGGAAGGGTAAAGATTTCTCACAAAAAAAAAAAAATGCATGAAATTAAAATAAATATTTATTCATCATACATAATTAACTATCTATTTAAAGAAATTGTTTCCTTTTTTTACTTTTGTCTTTTGTGAATAAAAATTGGGAAGTTTTTATGCCCCCAATGTGTGTAAGCAATATAGCCTATAATTGATACGGCAGATACGGCGGTAGCTACGCCCCTGGGAAGATTGGAGGAGGCCTTTGCCCAAGGGCAAACGAACTTACAAAAACTAAGAAAACAAGATATTTTAGAATAATCATCTTTAACTAGTAAATACTTTAATGTTTTGTAAGTTACGAATTAAAGGCTATTTTTATATTATTATTTATTTATATAAATTACCAACTGAAGGTGTAGAACTTATTTATTACGGCCCGTTACATGGCACAACTTATGAATAAATTGACTCTTGGACTCGTAAATATTGACGCAAATGGAATAAAAAGAAAATCACATGACATATAAGTTTGTAAGTTTATTACAATATAAATGATACATTTAAGACTAAAAGTTATGGCTAAAATCTTAATTAATGTTTTCTCTTATCATCTCTGCTGTCTCTACTTGACTTAGCCCGATCATAATCATCATACTTTCTAGACGTCCGACTTCTCTTGTCGTCCGATCTTCTTTCTCTGGAACGTTCCTGCTCCCTATCTCTGGAACGGGACTTGTGTCTCTTACTGGAGCTTGATGAATATTCCCGTTTACGGTCATAAGGTGACCTTGATCTTCTTTCTCTTTTAGACTTGTGGGAGCTGTGGTATTTAGAAGAGAGTGGAGGAGTTTTAGGAGACTTTTCCTTTTTCGTATCTCGCTTGGTGTCTTTTGATGTTGAAGCAGGGGATTCGATTTTCTTCTCTTCGGCTTTAGCTGCCTCTCTTTCTTTCTGTGCTTGGATTTGCTTGTTCGCTTGATAAACTTTCTTTAGCATATCTATTTTGGTTTCTAACTCTTCTGGGTTGACTTTCGCTCTCTTGTACAGTTGTAGTATTCTCGTACAGACTTCCCTCAGCTCTTCTTCAGTAACTTTGAAGAGCGAGAACCAATGCGGGTTGTTAGGTAAGGGCAGTCCGATCTTGCGCGCAGTAAGATAAATGCAGGCACAAGCAATCGTCTCTGGCGGGAACCTCATAAAGACATCAGTCCTCAATGCATCGTTCATGTAATTCCAGGCCAATTGCATGAGTTGGCGATTCTTTTCATATTGTAAAACTTGAAGGTAGACTACAATGAGCTTGTGCGGATGTTTAACGTGGACACAAAAGCCTAATTCTTTTAAGATTCTTCTCTCCGCTTTGATGACTTGGTTTTTCAGTTCTATGTAATTTTGATCAACAATTAATGGGCTTATTGTCTTCTGGGCTCTCACTTGTTTGATGTGATGGAAAACATTGATGACGTCTCGAATTCTGCACGGTTTCTCTTCTACTTTTGAGGCTAAGTAAATGCTACCCATTGCCATGGTCTCCATTGGGTATCTGACGAAGGACTTCGAGTAATAGAAGCGCTGGAGGTATATCTGACCGGTTGCCATCGCAACTTGAGGGAGTTTTAGAAGAATCCCGGCTGTTTGAATCATCTCGCATCCGAGAATACGAAGGTCGGTCTCGGTTTCAATGTCAAGTCCGTCGGCCTGTGATGGTGTCTCTTTGAACACATTTTCAGGGAGTAGCAGATTGTGTAAGGTAAGTATAATCTTCCCATAGTTCTTCTGTGGCTTTGCAGCGACTGCAGAATTGGTTTTGGTTTGGCTTTGTGCGACTGTGGTAGTCATTTCGTGACCGCAGATTTTTACAAACAATCCCTGGTTTTATCACTGGGTTATACACTGTAAGGTTCGCTAGCACGATAGGTTTCACACAGTTATAGCATTTTTCAACAAAATTTTGTCCAAAAACGTTAAAAACACGGAAAAAGAACACGCTCGCCTGATCGCACCTCAACACAAAATGACAAATAAATTGACAACCATGCAAGATGGCGCCACACAACTTTCACAGATGTCAGTCATTCAAGCAAGTCGAAACTTTGTTTTCAATTTGTAATGTTGATTTAAGTCAAAAATAATTCAGTTTTAAACAAGAGACTCACCTTGAGACATTTTATTCCAATTTCCTTCACTTTAGCCCCTAAATAACTGGGGAAAACACATAATAAACAAACTGGGCGTTGAACTACTGTACCGACCGATCGATTGTTTTTTTATTGGGTTTATTTTGCCATAGTGCTACATTCTAGCGAAGTGGAAGAGTGAGACAACGCTATACAACTGTGAGTTTTATATACTCTTCTCTCTAACTAGTTTGGACATTAACCTTGATAAAAAAGCTGATGTAAATTTTCGTTTAAAAATTGTATACTATACTAATGACGTATATAATAATTTTATTAGGTAGTAATGACAAAAAATAAAAGGGAATAATAAATAAAATTAATCATGATTCTATTCAAAAAGTAACAGTTTTAAAATTTAATGTCAGTATTATTCAACTATTTTTGAACGAATCCCGGAAGTTGACTGAACTTTGGCGCCAGTCGTTGAAGGTAATCAATAATGTAAATTAAAAAACAACAAGAATAGAAATAGGTAAAGGTAACTCAAAGAGATTTGAAGAGCCAGCTAGCGAAGCTGGCTCTTCAAATCTCTTTGAGGTAACTACTGTCTGAACTGAAACAATGCCAAGGAACAAAAAAAATGTATTGACGATAATCTATACAATACAGTAATGACACTACATTTAATTTATAGGCATTTAATTTGTAAAATAATACTTACAGCCAGGATCTGTACATTTTTGTACGAAGGAGTCCAAAAAGTCATGCCCTTCTGCACCCTCAAAACAGCATTTCACAAAAGACATTGTAAAATTTATTGCTTGTATAATTCACAACACTAAAATTTTTGGATATAACAGCGGAAATAAATGTTTTTTTTTTTTGCACTTGGAGATTCTGTGTATTTTTTTCCAGAATCGATAGATTCAATCAGTTAGGTCATGGTTAGACATCAGGCACCCATCGTCAACATTTTACCTAAACAGATTTAACAGATTCTTATTTAGTTTGTACTAACTTATTAAATAAATATTATTAGATTTTCTTGTTTGACATTCGCACTAATGAGCTTTTGTTACGTAGTATTCTATTTTATATATTGTTACTTTTTTATGATTTATTTACAAATAATAATTGAATACTGGCTTGGTAAAATTAATATAGCCTATTCTAAAAATTACATCTCGTTTGTATCACTTCACTACTGAAGACTACACTAGACGAAAAATGAGAATGAGTATATTATGTCAACTATTTGTAAAGTTCTAGGCTGTTATAAACAAAATGAACTGTCTCCTGACTTCTGAAATTGTGAGAATTATGCGCAAAATTCATTCAGTTTTCCTTTAGACTGTGCGTAAAATTACGCAGGTTGTTTATGCTATCGGACACTAGACGGCGCTATATTTTTAGTTCTGTTATTCGACCATAGATAGCACTAGCTATCGTAAATGTGCTAAGTTTCCGAAAAAAAGTCTCTGTCACCAACAATCTAAAAAAAAGGGCCCTTAGAGGCCTTTTACAGTTCACTAGCGCCCTCAAATGCCCTCAATTGATATTCGGAAATGAATAAAAAATTAGGGGCCGCTACCAGAGTACCTACTTATATCAGAGATATTCAAGGCGTTGCAAAAATACGTGTTCCACAGGCTCATTACTAAATTCGCCGTTAGATCTTCCCTTTTCAAATTTTTTCACCCTCCATTAGAAGAGAAGTCAGAGAGGACATTAATTTTTTATCGTAACTGATGAACATTTTATGCCGAAACCAACGAACAAGATCATCCATCTATCGGTGAAGTGAAATAAAAAAAATGTTTATTTTAAATAATGTTCTATCTATATTCCATCAATCCTACTCTCGAGTTTGGGTTACTTCACCGAGTTCCTTTTAACTTAATATTTCATCATAGTGTAAGGACGGACAGGTTGCCTTATTGCTACCCACTAGTCCTGCTACTTAATTGCACATATGACAAAATCCGTCCCAAACGAAATTAATCTGAGCAGTTTTCCTTCGGCTGCGGCCTCAAGCCTTTTTAGAACACGTAATTCTCTCTCGCCAATTTTAGCTTAGCTCGCGATCAGTCGACCTCGGCAACCTGCGGAGAGCGGCCGGCCGCCATCTTGTTCGAAATTCAAAATACGCGCCAGTGCTGTGTTTCTTTTTTAAAAACTTTTTTTTATTTGAAAAGTGATTTTTTAAAGTTTGCAGTGTTTATTGGGACCTGATTTTGTTTTATTTTATTACTTGTTTTGGATTTGAAAGTAAAATTAAAAACAAGGTGTTTACTGTTTATCTCCATCGGTTTAGATCTTGTGATTAGTGTGTGTCTTTTCCTTATTTGTCACTGGCTGGAAAGGATTTTGAAGGTGAGTGTATTTACTTACTATTTATTATTAATGGCTTTTAAAACTGGCCAGGATTTCCTTATTCGTTTGTTAGACTACTTAATTTGTTCTTATAAACAAAGGATGCAAGCGAGACGGATTAATAAAGTTAATGAACAGCCAGTCTTCCGGGTTTTTATTTGAAATGCTTGGATTTACCACTGTATGCTTTTAATTTTCCAATAAAAGTAATTGTGGTTATTTAAAGCAAGTAGGTAAACACCGGCTAAGTAAGTTAAGTTGAATATAAGTAATTATAAAGATTTAAAAAAAACAATAGAGCGTCTTTTGTACTTCGAAAAACACGTTTACCATTAGTTTTATTGATTTTTCAACAGATGACGCCTGTTACTTTATACTATTAAATTATAATCGAAGCGAAAAATTAAGATCCCAATCCCAATTGAGATTTGGGTTAGCCCAGGAGATGCGGGTTCAAGTCCCTGCCCAAGCTCAATGATCTTAATTTTTCGCTTCGATTATAATTTACGTTTACCATTGTTTCTAACTAGGCCAATTCTGGATAGTGTGATAGTGATAATAGTCTATAACGTAGATAGGTCTTTACAAAATCATCACATTTTCTCGAAACATTTTCTATTATCACATCATTAATAAATTGTAGTAATTTTTCAATGTTAATCTAAGTTTACTAAAATTGTCTAAAATACATAATATATAGGTAAGTATGTATTTGTTTTTATAAAATAAATATTATGTTGAGGACATAATGGGCTGTTACTCGTAACGAACAAAATAATAATATGTCATATTTATGTCGTTATGTCTCTTTTTCATAGTAGGTACGCTACCATGTCATAAAAGCAAATAATAAAATTCAACCCGTTTCGTTCACCAGGCGTTACGCAAAAACAATAGCAAGTAAGTGGAAATGTCGAGTTGCAATATTATGGCTAAGTCGACCTAAGTATAGTTTGCACAATACCTATGGACTTGCTTACTATAGCGGAATGATCTATCTATAATATTGTCTTGAGGTCGCAATGATCAACAGCTTCCGTAGTCGAGTGGTGTACGTTCGCCTTGCAATATGAAGGGTTTGGGTTCGATTCCTGGTGGGACCCTAGTCGAATAAGTAATTTATGAGACTCTTTTCAGTTTGTAAGGATATTGCAGGCGGAATTCTATCTAATTGTACAGAAGCCAGCACATGCGGTTGGACATTCGCACAACGAAGTTCTCCCCTACCGCTATGGAATACGGGCGCTCTCAGGGTCAACATGTCGAGCCGTATGTGCTGGCTACTGTACTTACGAAAAGAAAAATGAATACGGAATCTCGGAATGCACGTTTTTTTTTCTATCTATCATGATAAAAAAAATAACTTGTATCACTTTCGGATCGGATATTTCTTTCTTTTTGTATTCGCTATGATTATGAATAATGTTTTCAGAAAGTCATATGTATGAAAATAATAAATTAATGAATAATAGAAATAAGCCATCCAACTATTGAAAATAAAACCGACGAAAATAAATTGCTTTTTTCTTGTCTTATTATACATTTATTTATTACCTACTTAGAAATAATTCACCACGCATGACCAGTTTAAACTAGTTCTTGCGTGTGGCCAAAATTATACCTCAAATGACCATAACCCGGAGCCAAAAGCAATCAAATCCTGGCGCAGAATTGGTTCTAATTCGGGACTTTTATGATCACGAGGCGGCTCTTGAGAAACACATCAAAGTGCATACGTTTGAGTCGATGATGAGAATCCTGGATTTTAATTTTGCTGTTCCGACAATTTAGAAACACGTGGCATCACTACACTAAATAGTCATAGTATTAAACAAAGTCGCTTTCTCTGTCCCTATGTCCCCATATCCCTATCATATGTATGCTTAAATTTTAAAAACTACGCAACGGATTTTGATGCGGTTTCTTTTAGTAGATAGAATGATTCAAGAGGAAGGTTTATATGTATAATACATGCATAATATACTTAGGGATAACCCACAATAACCATTTTCTTGTGCGAAGCCGGGGCGGGTCGCTAGTTTTGTATAAATTAAAGAAAACTGGTATAATTAATCTAAACACTTTAATTAATTGTCAAAATTCATTGCATATTAAAAAAAATATATTTTTTTTTCTTTATTCTCATAAAAGTGAAGCGTTCGCTTTTGTAAACAACAACAACTGCGACATAACGCTAACCTAACCTAACCTAACCTAACCCAACCCGTCAGTCATGTCTGGTAATTATGACAAAAGCTCCCTATTAAAATCTCTCATAAAAGCAAAAAAAGAGAGAGCCCTTAATATGAAGATGTACCCTAACAACCACCTCTGTCTTAGTCCAGTACTTTCATACATTCTGTGGTCCAGCTTATAGTAAAGCATTTAGCTATAAATATTTTATTTTATTTTATCTTTATTAGAGAAACCGACAGCTTACAATTGTATTATAGCATTTCTCCTAGATAAAGTAAACACAATAAAAGGTTTCTACATATTAACAGTATCAAATGTGTGATACATAAGAAAAGATACAGCTATATAAAGGAGGGACCTCAGTGTAAATAAAGCTAACTAACAATAACAAACCAAGAAAACCGAGAAGCAGCTTCAAGTCATTTCATCAGCTTACTTTTCTTAATAATTAAGTTCAAGGAAACATCAAGTGTCAAGATTGGTAGTTAAAATTAACAAATACATATTCAAGTACCTCAACTATAATATACCCTTGTGGCCATACGTAGAATAAAAAAAAATACTGAACGATTAGAAGACTGCAGACAGTGCATAGATTTAGATTACGGAAATCAATTAAATCGAACAAAAAAGAAACGAAAGCATCTTCGTTTTGGGAAACTAATCAGGCCTAACAAGGCGGCAATTTTTTTCAAGTCGCATGCTTTTTTACACTTTTAGTTTGGCAAGTGACGTCACCACGGTCGGCAGCCTCTGCCTACGTTCCGCCCGCGCGAGTTTGGATTGAAAAAAGTGTAAAAAGACGGCTAAGTGCGAATTGGAATAAAAGCGGGTTCCGCAATTGCATCGTAATATTGTTGTGTACTTCATATCTATGATATTTAATAAGGATTTAACTAATATAAAATAAGTTATAGTAGTTTATTTATAAATAATAATTACATATTCTACTACAAACAGTCGTCCACTTTACTCCACTTTATATGTTGTGTAATTAAATCTATCATACTAAAACTGTCTATAAAACCTTAAACCCCATACAAGAGAAGAAATATCTAATTACCAAAACAATAGACTCGCAGTTTTGCAGCGGAAAAACCACTGTTTCTCAGGGGAAAATATAACTTTTCTGATATAAAGCTGGTGAGGGTCGCGGGAAACCGCTGGATGCGGGCAGCGCAGGAACGATCATTGTGGAGATCTTTGGGGGAGGCCTTTGTCCAGCAGTGGACGTCTACAGGCTGAGATGATGATGATGATGACGATAAAGCTGCGGAACGGATAGGTAACAAAGAAATGAAAAGTCGCGAAAATAATATTTAAACTATATAATTTACCAACACTAAAATAAAAAGCATTTTTTATTTCTCCATCTAAATATATATATATTTCGCTCATTTCTCACCCTTGCTCGCTTGCTCAAGTTATTTGCCGATATTTATAAGATTATTTTTTAGTTTACCTATTCTTTGTAGCCCACGGAACCCTAAAAAGGACAAAAAATTGCGTCGAACACTTTTAGTTATGTTGTTTGGGTTTTCGTTAGCTTTTTGTGTAATTAGTGAATCCGATATCGCGTTGATGTGAAAAAGTTTGTTAAATGAAGCTCTCGATATCAAAGTTTTAGTAAACAGGAAAAAAGACACGATTTATTTGAGATTTAGTATAGAATTTGTGGTGATGAATCTTTAGTACTTCTACACATATAAAACATTATTATTTATTTGGCTTTAGAACTTTGAATTACATTAAAGCTTCTTGCTTACATTTAAGATACTCTAGGCCAATAATAATTAACCTAAATATTACACATTAATTACCAAAAGAATTTCATTCAATTTAAAAAATATGAGATAATTGTAACTTCGGTAAACAGGATTAGCGGATGAAAATAATATTTGTGTTATTTTTATTATTAAATACTAAATATTGGATTTTAGTCTATTGTTAGTGCTAAATAAATATATAAAATAGTCTCTCCCGATTTTCCATACAAAAGACATCAACGTGCTCCGTATGGACGCATAATTTTCTCTCTCAGCTCAAAATAGCCCTCTAATTAAAATTTTATTATTTACGTTACATTATAATGTAGATCATAGTACAATACGAAGTGTACCACATTTTTTTTGCATAATCGGTCCAGCAGTTCTGAATTAAAGTGGCTGGAGAAGACGAAAAAGGCATGTCGAGTGATTCTTTATACAATACAATACAAAATATGTATTTAAAAAAAAATACTATGTCATTTAGCCTAATATACTTATTAGATCTGTTTTTATTCGCAACAGTTATTGTAGATACTACTTTTGTACAGTCAAGTTCAGGGAAAGCTGAACACACGTACCTATCCAAGTGTAGGATCCTGTCTCCCCACTTTCTATATGCGTATTTGTACTTTGTCTTGTTTTTATTGATATGTTACATATGTGAGGGAAAAAATAAATTTTTTTATTGTATTTGTATTGATTCTGTCTATTATTCAACGGACATAAGGACGGTACAAAGTCCAAAGTATTCAGCCTAGCGTGCTCTTGACTGTACGATTAAAGGTTTTCAGGTTACTTTTTGAAGTCATTTCACATTTAGGTTGACGACACACTGATTGCTTCGCAAATTGTGATCATTCATAGTGTGTGATCTTGGTAAACATGTATTATCTGTTTAACACACTATAATATAACAAGTGAAAGCTCGAACATAATAATATAATAATGTAGGAAGAAGCAATAAGAAATGGACATATCAAACACAAAATTATTATAAGATTTGAAAAATAAAGCTGTTTCTCTGTTTTCACAAAAGACTGAATGATTCGCGATAAATTATAAATTATAAGATTTAGGCTTTTTCCTGGGGTAACAGCCTCCATGGTCGAGATGTCAAAAGCTCGCCTGACGTTACGGAGGTTCCGGGTTCGAATCCCGGTGGGAAACTCGTCGAACAAATATCACTTCGTGAGACTTTCCCCAGACATCGTAAAAATATTTGCTAAGGCTGAGCTGATAGGTTTTTTTCTGAAGGCTCCGCAGCTTACTTGCTAGTTCAGTCAGATGACCGTGCAAGATGTCCCCATATATACAGGGTTATTTTTTAATCAGGGCATGCGTCCTTAAAAGTTAGAGCATATAATAGGTAGATAGAATCGTGCCCATGGATTATGAAAAACAAAAAATCCGTAAATTTTTACCAAAGAAATATAAATATTGCCATTTTGTGTGATCTAGTAACGATACTGACTGGGTACACAAAAAATGCTCGATTATTAAAAAATAAATCCTGTCTAATATATTTTTTTTATTAATATCGAACAAAAAAGCAAAGTCTATTGATTACGTATATTTTTTCCAGACAAAGTTACAAAGAGTGAAGTAATTTCAATAAATGGCATGTTCTTACGCCCCGCCGATAATAATATTCTATTATAACACTAGGCAAAGGTCAGTGACCTCAACCTCTAAGTGATAGAGCGTCCATAATGCCTATAAGAAGCCTCCAATTATAATTTCTGAACGAGCATTGTAAGGCGGGGTGTTCAATTGAGATAATTATTTTATTGTCTTGTCATTACTTTTTCTTGTTGGATAAATTATTTAGATTTTTATTGTTATATTGAATTAAAATCGTAGGATGAATATATATTTAAAAAAATGATAATGATAGTAAATAACATTTGTGGTTCAACGAAGAAAAATGTTCAGATTCATAATGTGAATCGTCTTTTCGATATTTTTTATGAATACTATTGAATGTAAGGGATTGTGATTGTGATAGGATAGGGATAAATATTTAGTTTAATTATTTTTCTTGGACCAAGCTTAAGCTTTTCTGTCTTTTATTGATTGAAACATTAGTAAATAAAAATGAAATAAATCCATATTAGCCTTTACAAAACTAGTAAGTAAGACGTAAGACGTCCACTGCTGGACAAAGGCCTCCCCCAAAGATCTCCACAATGATCGGTCCTGCGCTGCCCGCAACCAGCGGCTTCCCGCGACCCTCACCAGATCGTCGGTCCACCTCGTGGGGGGCCTGCCCACACTATGTCTTCCGGCGCGCGGTCGCCATTCAAAAACTTTTCTGCCCCAACGGCCGTCGTCGGTTCTACGCGCAATGTGCCCAGCCCATTACCACTTAAGTTTAGCGATTCTTCGGGCTATATCGGTGACTCTGGTTCACCTGCGGATCTCATCATTCCTGATTCGATCACGCAAGGAAACTAGTGCATGTACAATCAATTGATTCCGCCACTACTGTACACCCAGCTTAAATAAAGCTGATAAGACACACAGCGATCTCTTTCCCACGCGTGAACTGATCGACCTACGTTTGCGCAGTCATCGTCGTCATCTTTTTTGTGAAATTTCCAAATTACGCAGTAGTCATATTCTTATTCGTCCTGGCGGATAATAACGATGAAATCGAAGTGAGAGATCATTAATTATTAATAAAGCAAAAACAAGATTTCGTTGAACTTAGAAAAGAGTACACATATTTGCAAACTGATGATATTCGTTCAAAACATTGTGTTTGTTCAGTCTTATCGTTCAAGTTAGGAGACCACACAGCCACAATACAGTTAAAATAGACCTTAAGGCACAGGACATTAGTACTCCTAGCGTGCCGGTGAGTCCAGCTTAAGTCTGTATAAACATGACAACTCAGAAAGGATTTTTATAAAAATATTACTAATATTAAATATGTGGGACATCTCTCACACGGCCATCTGACCCCAAACTAGGCAGAGCCTGTACTATGGGTGTCAGACAGCTGATATACATACATATATAAATATACAACATCCAGACCATCACAAGGCAAACACAAGTGCTCATCACACGAATGTTTGCTTGCCCTGGGTGGGATTCGAACCCGCTACCCTGTGCTTCGAATGCAGACGTACTACCAACTAGGCTACGGGGTCGTATTCACATCACGAGATGAAATAATCAATATTATAAACGCGAAAGTTTGTGAGTATGGATGTATGTTTGTTACTCTTTCACGCAAAAACTACTGAGTGGTTTTTATGAAACAATAATATAGCTTTTACATCAGAATAATACATAGGCTACCTTTTACTGCGGAAAATTCCCTCATTACGACGGGAAAAACTGTTAGCGCGGTTGCAGCCACGGGGTGGAAAGCTAGTGATAGAAAATATCCAATGTTACTCAGGATGAATGTAGCTTTTTAATGGTGAAAGAAGTTTTGTAATCATTTCAGTAGTTTTTAAGTTTATTCATTACAAACACACACACACACACACACAAAAATACAAATCTTTCTTCTTTGTAATATTAGTATGAAAGTATGAATGATTAATATGATTTGTATTCAATCATCTATTTCATCAAAACGTCTAATGAACCGGCGAAAAATACTTGATTCGAATTAATAGCCACTTAATTATTTCATCACGTGATTTGAATACAAATTATTGAATGCTTAGAAGACGCAACGGATATAAATTGCTCAAGTAAATTTATATTTGACGGCTCGTAGCCTAGTTGGTAGTACGTCTGCCTACGAAGCACAGGGTCGCGGGTTCGAATCCCGCCCAGGGCAAACATTCGTGTGATGAGCACTTGTGTTTGCCTTGTGTCTGGATGTTGTATATTTATATATGTATGTATATCAGCTGTCTGACACCCATAGTACAGGCTCTGCCTAGTTTGGGGTCAGATGGCCGTGTGTGAGATGTCCCACATATTTATTTATTTATTTATTTTTATTTATTTAGAAGATGCCGATTGACTAACATTTCAAGTTTTAGAAGAACAAATTATTTCCTGAAAAACAAAAGGTGTCCCTTAGTAAAATCATGTCGAAAATTATTTGCACACATAAGTATTTAATTTATTGTATAACTAGCTGTCCGCCCGCGTTGTTTTTTGACTTTTTCTTGACCGGGATTGGTACCACCATGCAAAATTTCATTCAAATATTTCTATCAGTTTCGGAGATTAGCCCGTACAAATCGAGAAACAAAAAAAAGTCTGGATATTTCTATATCACTTCTTACATCCCCCTGACGTTTTTAGCTTTTATTTTTCGATGTACAGATTTTCGACCTTTACAGTTTTATTATATAGATGTGTGTGTTTACTTATTTTTTTTCATTACCTACTTTAATGTATGCTAATAATTATAACTATATTTTCACTTGTTGTTTTCTATAACACACAGAAACCAAAATGAACTATCAACTTAAAAAAAGGATCTTACGTAGGTACACTAACTTATCACTTGTTTTTTTTTCTTCTCCACACGCAGTTTAGTGTGTTTTCACAGATTTTGTTACATAGGAGGTTTTAAATTCGCAACGAAGATTTACGCACTTTCGTGTTTTTAAAGCACTGCAATAAAGTGTTACCTACTTACTATTAATGAGACGTGTTTGCATAAAATCTATACTATACATTTGATATTTTATCTTTATATGGCTCTTGAAATCAGTTCTACATTCACGTTAACTGGTCTCACTTGTACTTGTTGTTTGCTGTACTTGATTCCTCCTTCTAGTACAGTCGTCTTCGGGGAGAACTCTCTCAAGATGTGGACAATACCAGTTTTTGCTTGTAAACGCGCATATCTCATTCCGATACACAACCTGCCACCTTTGCCGAAAGGTTGATATGTGATATCATTAGATTTATTGTCTTGGGAAAACCTTTCTGGATCAAATACTTCAGGATCGGGATAATATTTCGGGTCTCGGTGAAGTTCAAACAATGGTGTAAGTATTTTAGTACCCTTTGATATTTTAATATTTCCAACTGGTAACACAGAATCACGGATGCATAATCTGGTTAAAAATCCAATTGGAGGGTACATCCTCAAACTTTCATTCATTACTTTATCCAAATATGTAATTTCACTTATCGCTTCATAAGATAAATCTCCGTGGTAGTTTTCCCAGATTTGGTCAATCTCTTCGTGTACTTTCTTGAGTATTTCAGGGTTTCGTCCAAGTTCAACAAAAACACAAAATAGTAGTGTTGCAGTCGGTTCTACTCCAGCAGAAAAAAAGAAAAATGCTTGAGCAGCCAACACCTCGTCTGTGGGTTGTAGTTCATAGCCAGTTTCAGGATCCCTGAGAATTCCATTCTTTTGCAAATTTACACATATGTCAGCGAAATCATGTTTTTTAACATTTTCTGTTTCTCTTTTTCTAATTACTTGCTTAATGCCAGCAATAAAGAAATCAACGTACTCAGTAAATACTATGATGCGTAATTTCTTTAGTGCTTTTGGCATCAAACTTCCAATAGCGAATTTTATATTTCTACTTGTCGTTGGCGGAAAAGAAGCTCTTGCCATTTCAAGAAAAGGGGAATCAAAGATAGATTCGGTTTGAATTCCAAAAACAGCAGCTCCAATTGCAGCACTACAGAAAGTACTCAGTGTGTCGAACATACCGGTTTTCGTATTAGCAGTGTTATTTTTAATAAGATGGACGAAGTCTTTGGCGCTTTTGTCAATTACGTAGAACATTTCTTTCATTTTGTTGGTGGTGAATAGTGGTGACATGCCTTGTCGCATAAGCTTCCACCTACTGCCTCGCATGAACAAAATATTGTCGGCTAGGACGTCTCGTTCGTGGTGTTCCACTCCTCTATGATTAAAAGCGTAGAAATCCGTCTGCTGTACATGCTGAATATTTTCCGGATCTCTTACGTACAATGTTGGGCATAGAAAAGATCCAATACCAATCGCTGGCTCATCGGGAAACTTTTTGTATACACTGTCATGAAGAATTTCAAAATAAGCTTGGTCAGTGCGCAGAAACCGCCATATCGGTCCCAAAACTTTGTTTTCCGTGTAGAATGCAACTCCGCGTCTCTTCCAATACGCTTCGTTGTATTTTCCATTGAGGTAATACAAAAATACCATTAATATTAAAACTAATAACAATATGAATAGAATCATCTTCCTGAATGCTCTGTTTCGATTGTAACTTGTACTTGAACTGATGTAGACGTATCAGCATTGTGTATATATATGAATGCTATAGTAAACAAGATATAAGTTAACTTTATCAGAAATACATTAAATACTAATTACTATGTTGACACTATAAGTTCAACTCATCATATTATGTTTCCCAATACTAGATACACACACACGCCTATCTTAAACGTGTCAAAGGTCAAGACATAATGTTGTTTATTATGTTAGTCTATTTTACGCCATCAAAAACACAACTTGTAAAAAAAACAAGTCTCGCAATTCAGTTTTTCTACCGTAAAAAGTTGTGAGATCCATGTAATACCAAGTCGGTTAATTTATTCAGTCCCTACTTAAGGGTCCTTCTGTCTTAAGTTATTACGTAATTAGCTAACCTAATAACATCAGTATTCATATTAATATTAAAAATCTTTTATGTTTTAAATAAATTGATTGACTTAGCCATCGCATGAAAACGCAATGTATCTCACAAGTAATACATATTGTATTAAATTAGACTATTTAGTGCGATTGCCAAGTCAATCTATTAATTTAAAACATAAAAGATTTTTAATATTAATATGATTACTGATGTTGTTAGGTTAGCTAATTAAGTAATAACTTAAGACAGAAGGACCCTTAAGTAGGGACTGAATAAATTAACCGACAACCGGAATTCGGGACAAATTCGCAGGCAACCTTAAACCACCGTGTTTATAATAAAATAATCTTTCTTATTGTTTAATTTTAATTCAATAAACAGACCGTTGCAAATGCTAGTATAAATTGACCTGTTTAACCTGGCTACCGGAGAGTTGTGACCGGAAAAAATAGGCAACCTAACGTTTGCATATTCTATGGGCTTCATACTTTCGATTAGTATAGAGAAACAAACCGGTGCAAAAAATTTTTTTTTAAATAATTAATTGAACATACTCTGGACTAAAATTTGTTAGGCAACCCATATGCAATATATTTATTGATATGTTAAATAAAATTTAAAATACGCTTTATCAAATAAACATCTCGGTGAAGGTCGTTGTATGGCGGGATCCTATACTATAATTATCTTGGGTGATATTTCATTGATTTCATGTGTAGCCGTGTAGCGTCTTCTTTTTTTTTAAATTGACCTATGCTTGTGTCGAAAAAATACGACCAATCAAGCTTCACCGGACTTGCGGGGGAGCGGAAGAAAATGTAGCGTCTTCATAGAAGTACGAAATGAAGGTTAAATTCAATACACGTATATATTTGATAGTACTATATCTACATACCTGCAGGATATTTATATTGGTGACGAAGAAAAGAAAGTATAAGTTTTGTTAATTACAGTTGAGATGAATGTTCATACAAGGTCATACCATAGAAGATTAAGGTCATACTCTGAAACTCAAGGAAATCCATCACTACTAATTCTACTGCTCAAACTTCTAAATACCTCAGACTTATTACAACAGTCTTCTTCTTCTTTCCATGTATGTATAGGTACAGTAGCCAGCGCATGCGTCGGGACATGTTGACCTGAGAGCGCCCGTATTTGAAGGTAGAAGTGAATTTCGTAGTTACAAATGTCCAACCACATGTGCTGGCTTCTGTACCACATGATATTGTAAGATCAATGACATATTAATATATATTAATGGATATATTAACATCATCATCGTTTAAAAGTTAAGCTTCTTTGACCTCAGAATATTGTGGTTTAGTAGAGCACTCGCCAAGGTTGTTTACTTTCTCTGCGCGGGAGTTGACTGGAAAAACTAGGCTCCCGTTAAAATGAAGGTAACTTTACTTTAAACATGCAAATTGTCTTGTTGTGACTAATGAGTTTTGTTGTCTGGTTAAGTAAAGGAGTATTTTTATAAAATTACTAGCTGTCTGCCCGTGGATACGCCCGCGTTGTTTTCCGACTTTTTCGTAGTAATTTTTAACTATCCCACGGGAACTTTAATTTTCCGGAATTAAAAGTATTCAAGATGTTAACCAGGGATGTAAAGAACAACCATGCAATTTCATTAAAATCGGTCCAATAGTTTCGGAGATTAGCCCGTACAAACAGACAAACAGACAGAGAAACAAAAAAAAAGAAAATTGTCTGGATATATTCTATTTCACTTCTTACGTCCTCCTGACTCGGATTTCGTCTTTTTTCCTATGTACAGACATTTGACCTCTACAATTTTATTATATAAATTATTTAGTGTATGTATGTACTGTGGCGCGCATGCGTCCTGCTTGCTCGCTGCTTTCGTGCTGGCAGCCTCTTTCCGTATTTTTGGCTATTTAATTATGAAAAGTAATTTATATATCTTTTGAATTTGGCGGCTGCCATTCAGACGGCTGCAGCCCTTGAGCGGGCCGGATGATTTTTAACCCCTGACGAAAAAGAGGGGTGTTATAAGTTTGACGTGTGTGTCTGTTTGTCTGTCTGTGGCATGAAGGAAGAAAAAATTTTACGCGCGCGTAAAATTTTTTCTTCCTTCATGGTGTGTGGCATCGTAGTTCCTAAACGGATGCACCGATTTTGATCTAGTTTTTTTTGTTTGCAAGGTGTCACAATCGACAGTGTTGTTAGCTATGATCCAAGAAAATATCTTCAGCCATTTGAAGATTATCAGTTCTTTTCTAGTTGTTGAAAGGATCAAGTAACGGTTTTGTGTCGGGGGTTATTTTTTTTTTAATTTATTGTTATTTCTATTCAAAGCATGTGATATTCGATAATATGCGTAATATATAAATTCCTCCCTAGTTTTCCGGTTCGCACAGTACCTATTTCTGCTTATTGGGTTAGGTTAAGTTAACGCCTCTTTCTTGACTAGGAAACTGTACTGTGTGTGATTTGTTGTACTTCTAGTAAGTACATATTTGACATACTGGCTATTTTTTGCGTTGCATTTTTGCTATGAAGTAAAAGTACTAATTTGATAGCCAATTTCGCAATTAAAAATATAAGTAGGAATTTTACGTCACTCTTCGATTTCCCACTATACAACAGCTTTCGTTAGGTAACCAGCCCATCAAATTCTCTGATCTTTGTCGCCTCGTCACGTTTATTGAGAAAGCCATAGCACCAAGTCTAATCTAGGCTGTCTAAGTTCAGCCTTAGAGCAACACTTTCAGCTGACGCAACCGGGGACATCAAACGTGATAGCTTGATTCATCAATAAGGGTTTTATTCTGCGAATCGAGTTTTTGGCTATGGACCGGGATACTATCGCAGAAATCCTTACTTCATAACATTCACACCAGAATGCAGTGAAAAATAATGTTGCGGAGTGGGGGTATTTATATCGTTTTCTTCCCTAAACCTGGAAGAACAATGTTTATTTTTCAGTTGAAAATCCCAATCCTACTAGTTAAATGGCCTTTTTTTAATGAAATGTCAAAACAATATTTATTGAAAAATGGAAGACGATAATTGTAACGTCACACTTTATATTGACAGATTAATTTGTACGAATTTTACTTTTTAAATTGTTGAACATACGCCCAACCTAAGTAATATCGAGCGAGTGAGTGTTTATTTCCTACGTGAACAAAAAAATAATTTATGTTAAATATAGACAAGTACCCAATTTTTATTTAGTTTTCAAATCAACTTTGTATGTACGTACGCACGTGCAATAACCAACTATAGCCATCAAGGCGATTATCTATGTATCAGCATAGTATGACCAAAAATTGGAGAAATACTGGTGGGGCTATGATTTTGTGTGAAATTCGTAGATACTTTTCACGCCTCCGGCCTTAGTTTGAGCAAAGCTTATTAACTTCTGAAATGACGTCATTAAGTGTTCTAAGGTGCTAAGGGGGCTCCCTTAATGAATAAAATAATAAATACAATAATTTTGATTTTTTGAATTTTCAGGATTTCTATTGAAAAGATATGCTGTCCACTATCTTAGTGTTATTAGAATACACACCAGGTTCATTCGTCATTTATATTAATTATTCATGGGTCGTGGGAATCATTCTTCTCGTATTGATTGCTGCTTTCAGATTTAAATGCAATACTTTGAATATAATTGGGGATAAATGGGGATTGATGATTTCTAGACATTCATTTTTTATGTGTAAAGTTATGAACATGTTTTCTTCAAAAAATAGATGCTTTAAAACGGGGCATTACTATACTCCGAGAAATCCGCAACATAGTGGTAGTACCTACTCATGAAACTTAACAACCTAAATTAAAATTAATGTTTTCATATAAACTTCAGTCACGTGTCTATGACGTGTGTGTATGACAAGCAGAATTATAATTTTGAGATTTCAACCTATGTTCCTTGGGGAAAGTTGTTCAGTACCAACCTTGCGGATTAACAACCAGTTAAATTTCACAGTGTATTATTAATTACTCTCCTAATTATTTGTTAATAACTATTGGGTTATTTTTATATTTCCATGTTTTTATAATAAGCCCGCTGTAATTTTTTAGCTTTTCTATTTTTATGTTAAAACTAAAAAGTGTTACCTTAAATCTATTAATGAACGTTTCATTCAATCCTATATTCTTCTTATTTCCGAAAAAGACAGTACTATAGTTTCAACTTCACTATCACTACATAGTATAAAACAAAGTCGCTTTCTCTGTCCCTATGTCCCTCCCTTTGTACGCTTAAATCTTTAAAACTACGCAACGGATTTTGATGCGGTTTTTTTTAATAGATAGAGGGATTCAAGAGGAAGGTTTATATCTATAATACATGCATAATATACTCAAGAATAACCCACAATAACCATTTTCCCGTGCGGAGCCGGGGCAAGTCGCTAGTTGTTTATATATTAAGCTCTACTACTTAGTATTTTCCCCTTTTACAGCTAAAAAGAATATAAAGTGTTCCCGTCAAACAAAACTTTAAAAAAACTGTACATTCACAAATTAACCTTTTTAGTAGCCAACTGTATTTAAATGGTAAAAAATAACCTCATTGTTTCAATGAATCAACATCTGAAACTGTCCTTTGACCATAATGGGTATTCCGGGTTGAGTAGCGTCATTAATATATTTGCTTAGTTTCACCACCATTGCTGCGCGATATCTGTACTCTTAATAAAGATAGGGATTAAACCAGCAATGAATATTGTAGTTTATCGAAGCTGTCTTTGTTTATGGTGGTAGAGGGCGAGTGTGGGTGTCTTCGGTGCAAAAATACGGAACTTAGCATTGAATATGAGCAAAATTCATTAATTTTAATGTCATTGTATGGCAAGATGAATTGGTTGGTTGCTGAATGTCCATTTTAAGGATAGTGACCTCTTATTTTGTAAGTAATTTGGACAATGATGTATATAAATGACTATATTTGATTCTTATCTTCTCGTACTTTCTTCCGATGATCTTATGGTCATTGATGTTAAAATATATTTTTACGCAAACTTACTAATAGGTAGTATATGATTTTAAGATTTTTAAGTCCATTAGTGATACTAGTCGTCAATTATTATAAGTGTTACTCTACTACGGTGAAAAGGCCCTAATCGACCCGACCTGCCCCAATGCGGATTGGTCAACTTCACAAAACCTTTGAATTTCTCCGCAGTTCTGTGCAGGTTTCCTCACGATGTTTTCCTTCACCGTAAGAGTAAGAGCGTCTAAGAAAGGTATATATGAACTAGCTTTCCACTCAGCGACTCCGCCCGCGTTAACAGTTTTTCCTGTAGGAATAAGGCATTTTCCCATGGTAAAAAGTAGCCTATGTGTTAATCCAGGGTGACAGCTAACTCCATACCAAATTTTAATGAAAATCGCTCTAGCCGTTAGACGTGAAGAAGTAACAAACATACACACTCACACAATCACAAACTTCGCCTTTATAATATTAGTGTGATTCGAAAATCGAAAACACACGCCGAACCGAGCTTTGAATCCTCGCCTCCCGACTAGAAGATAGCGGCTTTAGCCACTAGGCCATAGACTACTAATGGTGTACTAAAAGCTCACCTGTCTGCCGACCTTGGGTCCCAGTGGACCGGAACCCCGCACATTGTTTGAACATCTCCAACAATAGAGCTAGTTGTTTAACTGGTTCTAAAGGAGTTTGAATACCCTGATTGCGTCAGATAAGTGTTTTTTTTATTGACGTACGCTTGTGTAGCAAAATTAAAGAGGTTGGAAAAGCCGTGCTTCGCTTTTCAGTAGTAAAACCCGACCAGAGAAATAAAAATACCTCGCCATATTGCGGAATTTCAATGGAACTAATTTTCTAAGGGAAATTGTTGCCATAGTCGTAAAAATATACACATGGCGCCCTCAGAGCAGGCTTTTTATTTCTTTGGTCAGGCTTAATATTCCCACTTTTCTGAGCTAAATCGATGTATCATGTTTCACAGGACTCAGGGGCAGTAAACGGTAAGATAAGTAATATGGTAGGCCTAGCATAGGCTGGAATTGAAATAACAGACTAAAACTATAAAAAAAGATAGGGCTAAAAATATTTTGGATCCTTAGAGTATAAATAGAAAATTTTCTGGGAGGGATAGAGTACGCCTAATCGAGTATGAACCGTAAGCACGGATATGAACAGTCCGAATATCTTCAGCGCGTTCGTTTAGTATCAAATGCTTATCGGAGCTGATTGTTTTTCTCTGTGAAAATAAGTAATTTAATAGGAGAACACTGTGAAATGTGCAGTAATAAATTGCAGACATGACTCGAGGAACAAATCAAAAAAGAAAAATGTTATTGATTTCACCGCCCATACAAAATCAGGCAGCGGAGCGATGCGTATATTTATTCTCTAAGTTTGGATCAATGGTGTAATGTGTCGTCTGTGCTCTCTGCATTAATAGCGGGCGGAAAGAAATTACGTTTTTAGTTTTTTACTACGATGGTTACCCTTCAGGTAACAGTGCCCGTACCCGCCGGCGGGGGCGCGGCCAGAATCAAAATCAAAATTGATAATCAGCGACGGAGCCCCTCAGGCGTCGTCTCCTTCACGATGTTTTTCCGTATTAACGCGCTAGGCCTAGGTCCGAGGCTTCCTCGAGCCGCCCCTAGACGCGTCGGTACATGACTTTTTTTTGGGGTAGAGTCTTCCGCTCCCCCGCATGTCCGGTGAAGCTTGGTTTGGTCGTACATTTTCGACATAAGCATAGGTCAAATAAAAGAAAAAAAAATACCACGTTGGTAAATATCACTGTTACCCCTTATTCTCCTTATTCTACAACGCAGTGCTCAAGTGGCTTGGGCCGTTGACTTCCATTCGGATTCAGATTCAAGCTTCGGCACGTCTCCTTATCCTTACTCATTTCACGGTCTCGGATTGACTGACTAAAAAAACCCAAAGGCTAGATAAAAAATACATTTTGTAAATATCACTGCACATAATAACGTTTTCGTCCTCATGCTTATGTTAATTCGTTGCAAAATACTAGTATACAACTTTGAAAGTTGTCATTTAAAGATACACCTACAAAAAACGATAAAATCTCATGTTTGTATTGGACATTATTGCGACTTAGTTGATTTAGATCAGTTGATCACCTTGTTATTATTAATGCACTAGATGTTTTAGCAAAAGGTTAGTCCATTCTCACTCAAAATATTTTTTTTATTGGAGGCTGTATTTAGATTTTCACGTTAAATTAAAATAATTTCAAGGATTGTAAATATATAGATTAGAGAGGACAAAATTTTTTGGAAACTATTTTTGTTTCGTTATTATTCATCTAAAAAAACAGTTAATGGACAACCTCGGTGGCGTAATCGTTAGGTCGGTTGTTTCTCGTTTGGACATCGTCGATGGTTCTATCCTGGTTACGTATCCAAAGGGTTTTGGATTTTCTAACTGCCTTCCTATTTAAATAATAATATTTTAGTACATTTTTTAGAAGTTAATTTGTCTCTTAGGCCGATAGGTGTATACCTTGAGAGAAACTGCACTTAACTGTATTTATAAATAAATTCTTAAAAAGAGACCCCCCACACTAGCATCTTTCGAGCGTCTTTAGAGCGTCGATGTCGTGCATCGCAGATACAATGAGGGATTTTCAAAGTGGCATTTAAGAAAAAAAAAAGGTTCTATTGACTCAAATAGATGGCGTGCATGTCGTATAAAATGTCAAAAGCGAGCTTGTCAAACCAATCAGCGCAGATAAAAAACTGGCAACACTGTTGTTGTCACGTCAATCGTCACGCACTTTATTGTGTTTTAATTTCGTATCGCGTTTTAGCGTGCTTAGTTGCGTTTAAATTTTTGATTCGTTTCACTAGTGTACTTTTTGCGTCAAAATTTTGTGATTTCTATTCCTACCTTTAAGCTCGTGTATTTTATTTGACGTAAGAGTTAGTGCAGTGCCATCTCTTATGACCATAATGAAACCTTTTTTTGTTTTTAGAACTGTCAAAATGAAAATCCCTCATTATAGTCAGCAAGGCGAGTGTAATAAAATACGGACGCGGATGATTGTATGCACGACGTCGACGTCGACGCTCCAAATACGCTAGTGTGGGGGATTTCTAAGCCCAATTCACATTGGCGTGTGTGTTGGTCGGCTGTCGAGGTTCCACAAATGACAAGACAGTTTTGACATGTCTACGAGTATCTATACCGTCATCCTATTGGGAGAAATAATATGGCGGTTTTCTCACAGCATCACTTTGACAGTTAAATGTGAGGTAATCTCTTGTCACAGTCTTTTATATAATGCTACCGTGGCTGATATAGGGCACCAGTGAACTTGTTACCAAATATCACTCAACATTACCAGTGGAACACGGTTATGTGCTTAACTTGTTTCTGTAACGTTTCGAAATGCGGCCTTCGGCTCGAGTACAGGTGATTCAGTACTATTGACCACTTCTTAGAGGCTTGTGTTTTGTGCTTCAAAAGCCATCCAGTACTTTAGTATTGTTTCAAAATTGCTTGCAATAATAATGTACAGTAGCCAGCAAATGCAGCTTGATCTTGTATTCCGTAATAGCGGTAGGAAGGAGTAAATTTCGTAGTGCGAAGTGAACTTTCAATCGCATGTGCTTGCTTCTGTACATATTTTGAATGAAGCCGGTATAGCAATCGAGTCCGTTCTGATTCTGTCACTTTTGGAAAATATACTTTGACATCTTCTAATAAGAGTTTATTTTTATTTCATTTTTTTATTTAATTACATAATTCAATAATTGATCTCATTAGCGAGTCCCTATTGTTATAATTAATATTGTTTTTCTTTAATTATAAGTATTTTCTTTTGTATGTTTCATGTTCCTTGCATAGTATTAAGGATGTTTCTGATCCTGTGCATTTCAATAAATAAATAAATAAATCAATATCGTATATATTATACACTAGCTTTTCACTCGAGATCAAACAACATCCGTAGGTAGTAAGTAGCCAGCCAGATCGGCTTCAAGTTCAAGTGTCCTCCGAAACACGGAATCGTCTTTCCATTCGGATATTCGGGTGGTTCACCCTGCAATGAGAGCGTCGGTGGCCTAGTGGCTAGGCCCGTTGACTTCCATTCCGAAGTTCGCGGGTTCAAACCTCGGCACGTACCAATGTGTTTTCGATTTTCGAATTCATATGTACGTTTATTCGACGCTCTTACGGTGAAGGAAAACATCGTGAGGAAACCTGCACACACCTGCGAAGAAATTCAAAGGTTGTGTGTGAAGTTGACCAACCCGCACTGGGCCAGCGTGGTCGACTAAGGCCTATTCACCCTGGTATCAGGGTAGGCTCGAGCCCCTCGGTGGGGACATATATGAGCTGGTAACGAACCCTGCAATGCCAATTTTGAATAACCAGGGCCTTTGACAAAAAAAACGTTTTGTTACCTTTTATTTATTTCAAATTAAAACCTTAGGAATTTTGTGTGTGAATGTCCCAACCAAAATGGGGAAAGCTTTGCAAAGTGATATTTGGTGAGTCTCTTACCGGGATTCGAACCTGAAACCTCCGAAATGGGAGACAAGCATTTTACCGAGACTTGTCTTCTATAATGCCTCTATAACACATGACATACTTATCTATCCATTGTTTGACCCATATCAAAGAAGTCGTGACAATCCTTGGTCACAGCAATCAACACAGCGCATTATAGCAATGTGCACTATGTTAAGCAATGCTGTACTTGGTACAGATTTTGTTTGTTCTAACTAATGTGCGTATTGTGGAATTCGTGTCGTGAGTTCGTCATTCGTTCAATGGCTTATTTAAAATGTTTCAGTCATATAATTTTGAACTAAGCCAATTTGTCGTTATTAATTAGAATACAACATCAAGACACAAGAACAAGTGCTCATCTCATCACAGAAAGTGTTTGTGAATCCAAAGCAAACGTACCAACTAGGATACGGAGCCGTCATGTTAGTGATAAAATGTGACTTTAAGTACCTATTATAAACAAAATTATAGGACATACCTTTTAAATCGCAACCACACCCTGTACCGCAATGTATGCAGTCCGATTGTGATGCAAATGTATTCACGTCAACCTGTACTGCCCCGTACCGGCCTAGATAATGCGATGATAGCCGATAATGCATGCCACAGCATTGCAACAGGCCAGGTCATACGATTTCGAAGTTTTTGTTTCATGATAACATGCCCAGATTGTAATTTTGAATTGTTCAAAATCTATAACAGTAAGAATTTGTTGTATTTCTGTATTGGATGTCAATAAAGTACATTGTACAATCAATAAATTTGAAAGCTTTCTATTGTTATTTTTAAACATTTTGAGTAACATTACATAATAGCTCCAATAAAATTAATATTAGACTTTACCTTGCATATGAAAAATACAACCATAAGAACCTCAACTATACCTGAACAAAAGATTTGTCAATTTGTGAAAAAACTATGACGTCACGATCACGACCTCTCTCATTGGTCAGAAGCTGTTACCTTGCGCGTGGGCAAGGTACTCAACCGCGGTCGAAGGCGACATTATTATGGATTACCTATCAATCCAATTTATTTTTATCTTTATTTGTTTTGCCGTAATTATTCTTAACGCGGCTTTGCCCGTGCTAATAGTTTTTCCCGTGGAAATGAGGTATTTCCTTCTCCAATGTCTATTCTAGCTGAACTGATTGTGGATTTCACTCAAAATCCGTTTAGTTATTTTGGCCTGAAAGCGTAACAAACAGACAGACAGACAGAGTTACTTTTGCATTTATAATATTTATAAGGTAGTCCCTATACAATTTATTTTTTATCTTTATTTGCTATTCCGTAATTATTCTAAACGTCAAGAAAAAAACTATAATAAAACTACAATTTATCACATAAATATTTATGTTCGGTCTTAAATTAAAAGTCTTGTCGTAAAAATTTTTAAATCCCTTTTAATTTTCTTCCCAAGTTTACTCACGATTTTTAATTTGAAAAATGAGAAACATTGAGCTTGGGCAGGGACTCGAACCCGCATCTCCTTGGCTATCCGGGCCGCACAGGCGCACTCGATGTTTTCCATCACACACCACACACATCACGCCATCCATACCATCCACCACATCACACACCACCACCGCCGTCATCCACCATCCGTACCATCTTGTACCTACACATTATTCATATTATCTAACTTCCATGTGCATTTTTCAGCAAAGGCCCAAGGAAACAAAATGTATTTTGAATATTATGTATTTCTAAAACTATCAGTAGTGTGTTTCTTAGATATCTCTCTCTTTCCTAGAGATCTCTCTATCTATCTGTAAAATATACGAGTAGAACAATTATTTTATCTCACGCACTACACTACAAACAAGTGAGCCTTTTTTTGTGTAGTGCGTATAGACACGCGCTCTTGTGTGCGTGCTACTAAACTGAGCGCTACGCACACAAACACAATGTGCACACACAAGACACACACAAGTATGGCTCGCCTGCACTCGTGAGGTAAACATCTGTACAAAAACTGAATATTTGTATAACAAATGCCTACAATATTTTCCTAGCTATTTATTAACTAATACAAATAGTTTCACCTTTGTGTCTGTCAACAACAAATAGGCTACAGAACATGAAGAATTTATTTGCAAGTGATAAATAAGGAAACGACACGTCATGCACTTAACTGCGCAGAAATATCTAAGATTCATTTTGAAATAACGCAACACGCTTATTTATTATTTTTTACGGTACAGTCAAGAGCACGATAAGCTGAACACTTTGGAATTTGTACAATTTGTTGAATAAAGGAGATGATCTCAAAAGGGTGACATATAATTTATAGTAGTTTCTGCCACTATATCACGTTTTGACATATTTTCTCATATCCACATTATCAAGCTTACCAGAAAACGTTATCGGTGGCCGAGTGGTCGTTCTTTGGCAATTGTTAACTTAAATTTAGAGACGTCAAACATCGATTTTACGCGTAGTGTAGTTGGCACTAGTTTTGCAGGCATGCGAAAACATCCCACGTAAATTAAGCTGAATTTGACAGCTGCTGCTGCGCTGTTTATTTTAAATACATTTTAACACAAGTATCTGTGATTGATTACTTACTGGGAAGTACCATACGCATGTAATATGGTTTTCTGAATAAAAAACATTTTATTTATTTTATAATAACATATTCATTTAAAACTAATTCATTCATCTCCCATCCTTTTTGATTCCCATACGAATGGTAGAGACAACTTTAATTTAGAGATTTTAGCGGCCACGCCGGAATAGAGCCTATTGCTACACAATAATAAGTATGTATACTAAACAAATACTCATACTTTTGAGAAAAACATTAGTCACTAGCCTCAAGCAACGTTCCTATACAATACTATAGCAGCGTAGGCGCAAGGTGACATGAGTGGTGACGTCATCAGCAACCAACCTGTTGTGCATGTACAGCCATTTTTATTGCTATGATAAAATAATAATTACTATAATAACGGTTTAATTAAAGCGTCATCGGTGGTTGTCGTTGTATGTATGTATCCAATCCGGAAGGCGCAGGTTCAAGTCTCGGCACGCACCAATGTGATTTCAATTTTCAAATTCATATGTAGGAACAGAAGCCAGCACATGCAGTTGGACATTTGCACTACGATATTCATCCCTACCGCTACGGAATACGGGCGCCCAAGGTCAATATGTCCAGCCGCATATTATGTGCTGGTACATTAAATGATGCTGTCACGGGTAGGCTTTTTTTTTAATTGACCTATGCTGGAGTCGAAAAAGTACGACGGATCAAGCTTCACCGGTCTTGAAACGGGTAGGCTTCAGCCCTTCGGCACAGAATATGGGCTCAGCGATTATTCTCTTAATATTTGCACACCTCAAATTTATAGGTAGAGCATGCTGGCAATTGTTTGATAACACTGAATGTAAAATTTACCATGTTTTCATGCAGATAAATAAATTATTATTATTATTGTTAATCCAAAATGGCTAGACTTTCTTGGTTACTACTACGGTTTTGTTGGTTAGTTTCTTCAACGAATTAGTGTTTGTAGTATTTTAAGATGATAAATGCAACGAGGAAAATATAACAGCAAAGCCGTTTCGCTTGAGGGGTTTTCATATAACTCAGGGGACTCAAGGTGCACTAAGATTATAGCTGTCAAAAACGTTTCATAAAACACAATACTAAAAAGGTACCTAACTAATCTGAGTCCCGCTGAGTTACCTCGAAGGACAGTGAAGAATCCATATTCAATTTTAAATACCTAAATAAACATTAATATCTGCTTCCTGGTAGAATTTAATCTTTTTCTTACTGCGTACAAAAAGCTGTCAGAGATGAAACGCCATATTTGGAAGAGTTGCTTAGTAAATATCAGATTATCAGTATCAGATGTTATTGTTACACATTTTCTTGTATTCTAACTTAGCTTCGTCTTGTCTTGAAATCTATATATCTGCCCAAATAAATAATAATAATTAAAAATGGCTGAATGAATGAAGATTACAAGTGCTTCATCTACGGCGTAGCCAGCGTAGCATTTCGTAGCTTTCTATGTTTTGCTACGTCTATCTTTGATACGATCAGAATGTAAAAAATAACTTGTATTTTTCTGGCCATCTTTTTAGAAAAGCAAAAGTTTTCTATGCGACTTTTACATTATATACCCAAAAAGCTTTATTTTTTGACTATTCAACTGGCTAGCAATACCCATTTACAAAGAACTGTACTTAAAAGGAATTTTCCTAAAGTCAATCCTTGCTTAAACTATACTTTTTTTAACAGTGTCCCTACTAGAACCTAAATTCTAGTTTTACCAATAAGATCATTTATAATACAAAACATAAACATTTTTTTGTGTTCAAATAACTTCTTTGTGTTTAAAACTCGACCACACGAGTTGATTTTTGCTTGTATAAGCCATTTTAATAATTATAGCCTCGCAGTATCAGCATCCTATTACCAGGCAATCAGGACAGCTAGAATCCATTCATTACAGCACAAGGAAGCATTCCGATCGGCAAACAAGTGGGCATGCACAATCAGTCATTTACATTGTCGATCGAGCGCTTGAGCTGCTTGAATGGAGAGCTAAAGTAATATTTATAAAGTCCTGGTATTTTCTCGATTATCGTGTGGTTTCAAAAACTCTAGTGCCCTGGTACTTATTTAGGTAAGTTCTATGAATATCAAAGCTATGTGTGTAGATTTATATTTCTATTCTAGTAAAGGAAAACTGTAAGCATAAAAGTAGAAGGAAGAACACTAAATCCTCAAAAAAAAACGGTCAAGTGTACATAAATGTGTGATGCGCTGTGTGTTGCTCTGCCCATGCAACACCAGCAGCAGAAGTTGCAATTTTTTTTGCCCTGGGCGGGATTCTACCAACTAGGCTACGGGGCCGTCATTTATCACATATGACATATGTCACACACACACACACACACACACACACACACACACACACACACACACACACACACACACACACACACACACACACCCGCTCACACAGACGCACGCCCATACACATACACGCCCCATTTCTCCTTTTGATTTATATAATTTAAATATTATAAAGTTACCTAAGTACTTAGATATTGCTCTTGAATTATATTCTTTCACAAATACTATTATACACCGCCTAACATGTAAAACTGTTCGTAGGGGAGGCCTGATGACCTGAATCACAGGTTTACACCCATCTTAGGCATCAGTCTCCCACAATTTTTCTGACATAATATGTTACGCCTGCTTTGTAAACTAAAATTGTGAGAGAAAGAAATAAATATTTATTATTATTATTATTATAATACGTGTGCTCTCCTGGTGTCTGGGTGGCATGGCATGGCATGGCATGTCGCATGCATATGCTGATTGAAATGGAACTACTGCTCGTTAATCATCACTCCACGCGTGACCGGTTCTTCGCTCTTTATGTGCTAATCCTCTTCAATCAGATTCAGCATTCCTTAAGTCTACATCATTAGCCAGGGTAAAAGATTCTATGAATATTTTCATGTGCTTTAAAGAGTAGGCGAATGAAAAAAAGTACTTTTTAGAAGTAAGTGACTAAAAGTAAAACAGCGTAGTATTTTTTTGTTTTCCAGAAAAAGTATCTTTTTTGCTGAATGTTGATCAGATCCGTTGACTAAGCTAGCCCTTTCAGTTTTTGTAAATAACGTCACCGAAGCTTTAATATTTATTTTCTTTATAAATAGTTCAATTTTACACATTTATGGATATCTACTCTACTCTACTTTTATATTTAATTTTCTTTTCGTCAATTGATTCAACATCTTTTTAACCCCCGACAAAAAGGGTGGTTTTATAAGTTTGACGTGTGTGTCTGTCTGTCTGTGGCATCGTAGCTCCTAAACGGAAGCGCCGATTTTGATCAATTTTTTTTACAATCGAGAGTTTTCTTAATCCAAGAAAATATCTTCAGTTGTTTGAAGATTATTAGCTCTTTTCTACTTTTCTAGTAGTTGAAAGGAACGGTTTTGTGGCGAGATATTTTATTTTTTTTATTTAATATTATCTTATTTGCTTATGTAAAAATAAAAACGTACCTATAATAAGTGTGAAGTGTTCACGCTGCAAGGTCACGTCGTCGCGACAAATATTGCTACACGTGTTCTGTTCGACGTTGTTACAATGTTAATTACGCGGCCGAGTTGGCGGCTTATTAATTTATTATGAGACGCCTTTAGAATAAACTTGCTGTATAAAAACAAAGGAAAGTGTGATTAAATTAAAAGTTTTCAACCAAATAAAAAGCAGTATAAAAAACAACAAATTTTATTACAAAAAAAACACAAGTAAGTACTATGATATTCGATTACGACAAATTTTAATTGAAATCATAGATTATAGTCTATGGTTCAACTTAAAATTATTAAGTGCGAGTTCAACTTGCGTGAAAAGAGTTCCGTTCTAATTTCCTTTAATATTTTTTTTTGTTTATTATACAATACAACCTGCAGTAACCTTGAACTAGCGTGCAGACGTGCAAGAATCGACGTGGTCAGCCCAGTGGCCCAGGCGCATACGACGACGTAGAGTTGACGACGCGTGAGCGTGACAAGGTTACGTTCATGTTGAACAGTATTGACATGACTGTAAGACGTAATTGGTTCTGTCCATAGTACTTATTAATTCCATGGCTCTGTTTGCTTGCCATGCTCTACTTGTCCGTAACTATTTAATTTATATTTTGTAAATAGAGCGTCGGTGGCCTAGTGGCTAGGCCCGTTGACTTCCATTCCGAAGTTCGCGGGTTCAAACCTCGGCACGTACCAATGTGTTTTCGATTTTCGAATTCATATGTACGTTTATTCGACGCTCTTACGGTGAAGGAAAACATCGTGAGGAAACCTGCACACACCTGCGAAGAAATTCAAAGGTTGTGTGTGAAGTTGACCAACCCGCACTGGGCCAGCGTGGTCGACTAAGGCCTATTCACCCTGGTATCAGGGTAGGCTCGAGCCCCTCGGTGGGGACATATATGAGCTGTTAACGAAATAAATATTTGAGGGTCGGTGGCCAAGTGTTTAGGGCCGTTGACTTGTATTCGGATCGGAAGTTCGCGGGTTCGAAGCTTGGCACGTACCAATGTGTTTTTGATTTTCGAATTGGGTATGCTTAATTTTTTGTGAGAGGTAGAAATACGAAAACCATTTGGAGATTTAGTGATTAGATATCTTATTTTCATATTTTTCTCTCAAAATACGCATTGATTGAGTTTAAATGTCCAAAAAACCTAACGACTTTCATTTGACCCGTGTGACGTCACGCTGCCACAACTTTTCTAAGATTTAAGAATAATATCTAAATATTTTATTATTCTTTGAGAAATCCCCTATTCTTCTCATAAAGTTGTTTTGTTTGCCTCTACTATGAGCCACACCCTCATTTCGTGAACCTAGAAAGTGCTTATCGTTTAAAACGAATAGTATGTGACCCAGTGACGTCACAAGAGCAAATTTTTAAAGTGGTAAAATAAAAATAACCAGTGAACTATAAATTAAAATAATGAAATTAGTTTCTTAAAATTACGTTTACTTTCAGATAAAAATAGAAAAAAAATGCGTTTTTTTTACTAAGCATACTTACCCAATTCTTAGTACGTTTATTCGTCGCTCTTACGGTGGTCACCGGGTGAAGGAAAACATCGTGAGGCAAATTATTGTTCTACGAAATGACCACGAATGTTAACATTTCACGTGAGGTGGTTAGGTACAGTAGCCAGCACATGCAGCTGGACTTGACCTTGAGAGCGCCCGTATTCCGTTGTGTTAGGGGTGAATTTCGTAGTACGAATGTCCAACTGCCTGTGGTGGCTTCTGTACTATAAAATTCTTGTGTGGGTGTACATCGGTCTTTTGGTGCATAATTGCCGCCAAAATTGCGAATGCCAAGCACCGAATGTGATGTAATCACGCCAAAGATTAAGAATTTAAATATGTATGTGTCGAACTTACTTTGAACAAGTGAAGGAAAAGTAATGGCGGTGTTCGCATCAGAATGTCAAGGGGTTAGCAGAGAATAGAGAGGAATAGCGGTTACCTCACAGGCAACGGCGCAGCATAATTCAAAATTAAAATTTATTTATTAACTATAAGCTCCCTTGGAATACTTAATGACGTCATATTAGAAGTTAAGAAGCTTTGCTCAAACGAAGACCGCGGCTCTCATCACAAAGGAATGTACAAGTCTAAGCAATAATAAAGAGATCAAACAATCTGAAAGAGGCGTTTAAACATAACTGGCTCTTAAATTACAGAAGATGTGGTACCTCTGAACTTTGTCATCAGCACAGAAATGCATACAACCTTATAAAAAATATTATATAGTTTTTTTTATTTATACTCTAAAGCATACAATACAACAATGCGCGCAGCCTTCTACGGCCGCTAACAGTATACTGCTGAAATAAGAACTTTTTTTTAATTGGGAGGTTCTACAATCCACATATTTTTTAATGCTTGACAGGCGGATTGGTGATTTCAGTTGTTGGTAGTCAAACAAACAATACGCTGTTTAACATCTATATGTAAATATTGCCTGAAATAAATGTATTTATTATTATTTATTATTATTCCCTTTGTTTATGTAGGTATCTTAATGATAACACCTCGTTCGTTAGTCGCCTACAATTTAAATTTTACTTCATGGTGGTTATACGAGTATAATATCTGTGGTAGAAATTATGTCACGTAGTTTTCTGATACCATCTATTTACACATCTTATTAGAATCAGTCCTGTCATTTAGGCGTAAAAGTTTAACAGACAAAATTACTATCGCAATTACAATACTATTGAATACGAAATAACAATATTAGATAATAATAATAATCAAACAGTATGTCTGTCCGCCCAGTCTCCTACGAGCTTCTAAGCCTTTCCATCATCGCCTACCCGCGCAGTATCAATTTGTAGCATTATCACAAGTACTGTGTTTGTTGTTACTGCGAAGACAAATGGCTTACTTGATATGTCGGTTTGTTTCAAGCTTTCACGGTTGTGTTCATAACTAACTATGATTTAAAAGGGATCGGGGATGGGTTTATCGGACACTCGCACGTACTCCAAAACGATCTGTTAGCGTTTCGTGCGTCAAATTCAAATTCAAATCAAGAATTGACTAAAAACGATAAAATGAAACTGAAGATCTCCTATTATTACTAAAGACTCAGCTGTATGGGCTTTGAACCTTTTGCCTTCCCCATAAGGGATAAATAAACTAAAATAAATACAACATCATTGACTTGTGATAATGCGTATTAAAAAGTTGTTACAAAGTAAATAAAGTATCAGCATCCACCTTCAAGGCGTTTAAGGCATACAAATATCTAGCTTAATAAAATAAAAATTGAACATGCAGTCAACATTATTAATTATAAGCTGAAGTCAGTGGGTTTCTTTACATTATACTCGTAAGCATATATGGATTATCGTACGAAAAATCCATATTGTAAATGTATTTTTTAGTCATAGGTACTTGTTAACTTTTGTATTCTCTGTTTTGATGTAATGTCCCGCAATTAAATGCTTCTTATTTCGTAAGATCTCTATTAAATTGTATAGTTGTAATTTACGTTTTATTGGTGTACATTTTTTATAAGAAAACCGACTTGAAACTGTGGTCAATATTGCATATCTAATAATTATGAGTACAAGTATTTAAATAAAAAAACAAAACCGATAGTGAATGGTATATTCAAGGCTACAATACTAATATCTAGGAGTATAAAGTTGCAAAACGCAATAAAGTAGTAAAGCACCACAAGAAATAAGAAAAGGTAATCAGTTAGATATCTATTATTTATATAAATGATCCAAATTAAATTGAATCGCGGAATTCACAAACCTTCGATTGTAATGTAAATAACTTATTATTTTATTCAAAACAGTAAAATAATAAATAAATAACAATATTATTTCCTACAAAAGTCATAAACAATCATTGCCACTATTAGTATTATCCAACCCAGTATTGTAACTGCCAATTATATATATCAATACATATAATAAAACAGTAGAACCCTGTTTGTCTGTACATTGAAAGTAATTGACTAAAATGGAGTCAGGGCGATAGAAGAAGACCAACAGAACACAAATATACTTATTTGGAATTTTTTGTCTGTCTGTCTGTCTGTCTGTCTGTCTGTTTGTTCGAGCACATCTTCGTAACCACTGCAAATTTTCATGCGGTTTTCTTTCATTGATTTGGCATATTTCAGGGCAGTGTATAGGCTTTGTTTCATCGAAATCGGTGAAGTAGAAAAAAGTTATAGTCGATTTAATTTTCTTTAAATGTCAAAGTCGACGCGGACGGAGTCGCGGGCATCAGCTAGTTTTTTAATAAATATCAATTCATCAGTAATAATTTCGTACGTTTCAGGTAAAGGTAGATAATGGGCAGCAGTGTCCATCATGTTTATCAACAAGTGCTATTTCTAGCCCGTATACTAGGAGCGAATACATTATTTATTTATTACTAGCTGTTCGCTCGCGGCTACGCCCGCGTTGTTTTTTTACTTTTCCGTTCAGTTTTCCGTAGAAATGAGATATTTTTCCGCTGTAAAAACTATCTAAGATGTTGACCGGGGATATGAGGTACCACCATGCAAAATTTCATTCAGATCGGGCCAACAATTTCGGAGATTAGCCCGTACAAATAGACAAACAGAGAAACAACATACCTATTTGAAAAAAGTCCGGATATTTCTACATCGCTTCTTACACCCCCCTAAATCGGTTTTAGCTCTTTTTTTCTATATACAGAGTTTGGAACTCTACAGTTTTATTATATAGATTTGACAGTTTATTACAAAACATCCATTTCGTCTCGTACAACGGAGACATAAGGAGAGATTAATATGTACACTTTGCTTAAAACCATGGGCTGTGCTCTTGTATTTGAATTCCAAAAAGCACTTTTACTTTTTAAAAGCACTTACATGACTTTACCAAGTCTATCAAAGTAAAAAAACGTCATAATTAATAGAAGTTTAGAAGCTTTGCTTAAACCAAGACCGGGTCATAAAAATACAAGGACATCACATAAAAAATAAATACTTTTTATGTTGGAATATAGGTACCTAATTACAAACACGGGATTTTTTAAATAACACGCGCAGAACCGCAGCGCGAAAAGCTAGCACCCAATGCCTTTAGCTCAAATGCGCTTCGCTATTTATAACTAAATGATGCTTAATCAACCACACACAAATCATCAAACGTTCTTGATCAAATTAGAGTCGAGAATGTGATTGATCATACGCATTAAGAATTAAGCGCATACAATACGGTATTTAGAGCGATGCAAATCGAATCTCGCGCAGGTAACTATTCAAGGCCGTCGTATTGCCTTCGCCTTTCATGAGTTACAGGTTTCGTTTTAAATTTATAGTGGCCAGTGTTTTTGTATTAAAATAAATGAATTCGAAATTGGAATACAAGAATTTTTAATTTGGTTCATGAATTATGGCAATGCTAAAATATAAGATGTTGAATTAATTTACGAATACATCAATATAAAGTATATGTAGGTACAATCAGGAGGTATATTTTAAAAAGTTTAATGATATACTGTTTTTTTTTTCAGATAGATCCAGCATACAATATTAAGACGACACAGTAAGTCTAATTTAATATTTAATTCAGGAACAAACATCTAGTAGATTAAGTGCAGAGTTGAATCCAATCAACATAAGAAGAACGGCCTACCATTATGAGCCCAATTAGACTGTTAGTGAAAGAAAACCAATTCTTTTTTAGCTTTAGTTAGCTTAGGTCTTTCTTACCTACGAAAAGCCTAAGACAAGGTTAGTGCAAACAGGTGTAAGTGAAGTACCTATTCTACAGAACCAGGAAGAAGCTTACCTTTGTCGCCCAAAGCGGCGTCCACTGGTCAGTCCAGTTTTAACTCAACTCGGTCTATCGGAGACCAGAGACGATAGCTTAGTAACCGCTGTACACGGCTCTACTAACGCAACTATGCGTTTTATAAACACCGGCCCCCGTAGCGCGACCATTGTGACAAACTGTGAATCCCTTACCGAGCTGTCAAAATACCATGAAAATTCTGCCATATTCTCCAATAGGATAAAACACGACAAAATATGTCTGTCACGCTTAAGCTAGCCCTCCACCGGGGCTACTACAGAAATGCGAGAGGTTCGAGAAGATGTCAAACGCGACATAGTGACATTAGAGTCGTGGTAGCTCTATCATTGTATATGAGCGGAAAGCAGGGGTTCTACAGAAATGCGGAAGGGTTGAGAACGTGTCAAAAATTGAAATATTGACAGAATTACTATGACTCTCTTGTCACTATGTCGCGTTCTGACAGATTCTTTTTATAATGTAAAGCAGAAAGGGACGCAACTATTTAATGGAACAGGAACAAAAGAGTGCTTTTATTGCACAGCTAAATCTTTCTTTGCCGCAGTCTGTATCGTGCCTTTGTCTGTCTGTACCTTGACCTTGTATTTTCTTCTTTATAGGTAGATTTTATAAAGATATAACATAGGAAAAACTAATCGTTAAACTAGCTACATTTTTGTCTCAAAAGGTTAAGGATTCTGAATTTATTAAGTGTCTTACGAAACCTATAATGATTTCGTTGAATTTATAAATAATTTTCCTCACATACTAGGTTTTTTAAATATTTACAATTTAGATTTAATTTAATTTCTCAAAACATAATCCAATCCATTAACAAGAACCGTTAGTATTCAAGTCAAGCTACTAACAGAGCATTATTAGAATTCGTCCATTATTGACATTTGCAACAAAATAAATAACGATAACTGGTTCTATAATGTCCTCTAGACTTCCTGGCTTTTATAGTGCTAGATGATTGAATAGTGGTCGTATAGCGGTGTTGAATACAGCCATAAAGAGACTTGACTCGCCTGTCAACTGTCAACCGACGATGACAGTAAGATGCACTGTTCAATTCAAAGATTGATAAACACATTGATGTAGTTAGGTTTATTATGGACTAGGTATCCGCCCCGCGGCTCCGCTCCCGCTATAATTTTCCTGTGGGAATGAGGTGTTTTTCAACAAAAGGTGGCCTATGTGTTGTTCTCTTGTGTATGCTATAGTATTGCAAAGTTTCATTAAAATCCATTCAGAAGTTTTTGCGTGAATGAGTATCGTCCATCCATACATCCATACTTTTGTTCCAAAGTTGTTTTGTTTCATTAGTATGTACTACCACTATGTTGCGAATAAACAACCAGTGTTTAAAAAATTTTCCGTTGATATTACTTCACACTTTATTCTCACTTCTTTAAAGTATTATAAAGAGCTCATAACTTACTCACTTTTATTATATACGACACGGCCTTCAAACCAGTTTCTTAGCTATCGCACCGATCTAAATGGATATTTAAAAATAATGTTTAATAATATGGAAAGGAATTATTTTAAAGTGCATTAAAAATATGAAAATCTCGAGAGGGCATGGGATAGGTCAGAACAAACAAGTTTCTTGTGTACAGAGTTATATTTCACGGTTGTTTTATTTTTGTGTGTATAAAATATTTTTAAACTTGTTGTTTGTTTAGCATTAACATGGCTTATCTGAAATTGAAAGGGCTTTTTGACTTATTTTTTATCTCAAGCAATATAAATGAGCAAGAAACTATTACATACAAGCCAACACTATTATGTTGTACAAATATATTTAAATGAATTTATATTCTCAAAATGATTTTGAGACAATATTTCGAAACTTTTATAACACTCTTAGGACTTTGCAAGGTGTAACAATCGAGAGTGTTCTTAGCTATGGTCCAAGAAAATATCTTCAGCCATTTGAAGATTATCACCTCTTTTCTAGTTGTTGAAAGGATCAATTTTTTTAATTTAATGTTATATGGGCTGTTTACGAACTTGGTGGACTCATACACCTGCTTTCTACGAAGCACCCTCATTATTTGAACACATGAATTATTTAATATGTCCATTCAAATTATGCAGTTTCCTTTGCGTGTCGCCACGTTGTTGCATGTGCACCGCATTTAGCATTGATTGGCCAATGAGAAGACATCTCTGTCATTCGAATTACGAACGGAGATAATCTGAGATTTTATTAATATTGATGCGGGTAGTTTCACTTCTATCTTGGGACAGTTCTGTAAACAACTGAATAGCATTTTACAAAGCAATTATGTTACGATTAGTCATTATTATAATTGTAAAAATATGTTTAAAAGATGCAACGCCTGTGGAGTTTCTTCGGCGAGTTCTTCTCCATAGAAGACAGCCAAGTTTTTGAACTCACCAGAAAAAATAATGTAAATTTGACTTAACTAAGTGATGTAATATCCAAAAGTTAAAAAATAAATTCTATGAACTCTTTGAACGATGACAATAGCATATTATCATCTATACTTTATATTATAAAGAGTAAAGATTTGATTTTTTGTTTGTTTGCATTGAATAGGCTCCGAAACTCCTGAACCGATTTCGAAAATTCTTTAACTGTTAGGAAGCTACAACCCGGGTAAAATAGGCTATATTAAAAAATAAATATAGATTCTTACTAAAACTTCAATAATGTAACCCAAGGGGAAAAAAATGCCTAAAATATTCCTAATAATTGAACCGATTTTGATGAAACTTGGTACAAATATGAAATAATCCTTAAGAGAGAACATAGGCTACCTATTACCGCGAGAAAAATCCACATCCCACGGGATAATCGGGTTTCTAATGGTATTTTGACAGCTCGGTAAGGGAGATACAGTTTGTCACAGTGGTATTACTACGGGGGCTGTAGTAGGGCTCCCTGTCTATATTATACCCATGGTCTAAAAAAACAAGGTCTTCTACTCGGACTGTCAAACTTGACACAAGCCTACGTCATCTGCTGTTCATCCTTTTCGAATAATACGCATTCGATCACGTGTCTGAGTGTTAGACCTTGCTTTTTAGGGTTCCGTAGCCAAATGGCAAAAAACGGAACCCTTATAGATTCGTCATGTCTGTCTGTCTGTCTGTCTGTCCGTCCGTATGTCACAGCCACTTTATTCCGAAACTATAATAGGTACCTATACTGTTGAAACTTGGTAAGTAGATGTTTTCTGTGAACCGCATTAAGATTTTCTTACAAAAATAGAAAAAAAACAATAAATTTAGGGGGTCCCCATACATAGAACTGAAACTCAAAAAAAATTTTTTTATAAACCCAAACCCATACGTGTGGGGTATCAATGGATAGGTCTTCAAAAATGATATTTAGGTTCCTAATAAAAAAAAATTCTAAACTGAATAGTTTGCGCGAGAGACGCTACCAAAGTGGAAAAATGTGTGTCCGCCCCCTCTAACTTCTAAAATAAGAGAATGATAAAACTAAAAAAAATATATGATGTGCATTACCATGAAAACTTACAACGAAAATTGGTTTGAACGAGAGAGTAGAGACTAGAGTAAGTAGTTTTTTTTTAATACGTCATAAATCGTAAACCGCAATTTACCTTTCACTATTATTAAAACATCGATCAAAGTCACAACGAACTACAAAAACTTTTATATTATGTTACTGGCTGCTGTGGAACCCTTCATGGGCGATTCCGACTCGCACTTGGCCGCTTTTTATTTATTTAGACAGAAGCCAGCACATGCGGTTGGACATTTGCACGGGCGATTCGATTACGTGCGCTGCTGTCTAAGTCAATATGTCCTGCCGCATGTGCTGGCTACTGTAAAACACATTCTATCGTGATTTCGTGAGATATTTCTGCAATGAAATGTCCAGAATGGGTTGGCTAACAAATATTTATCTATTTATCGGTATTATAGATAAATCAATCGACCTTACGTACAAGTTAATAATTACATTGTTATTTTACACAATCTAAGATAATGACAAACGTTTTCTAAAATTACACCCTGAGGCTGACTTAGCGCCAGAAAGCTATTGTTAATTAATATAGAATAGAGTCAGTTTGAGATTGGATCGCTAGTTGCGTGCGCGCAAGTAGCGTACCATGAATGTTGCCAAAAAAGATATGTGATTGAATTACTATTGTATGTGAAAAATTAAAAGAAAACTATGCCACGATTTTTGTTCAAAGAGTTAAAAAAATCTTTGACTTTAGGATATTTATTTATTATTATTATTATTATTTACATCGCGATCGGCACTTTGTTGCTGTCCCTTTGTTGGAAGCTAATAATAAGTTTTGGATGAAATTCCCTATATACCTTATATACCCTGCGGCTTTGTTCTTTATCATATAAATTATAAATATCAGTTTAAATATTTACCGATATGTTTATTAGTTATGAGTTTGGACGTTTGCTGAAACAAAGCTGATCGGAATGCTATGTAATTTAACTATTTAGCTTATTACTTGGATTGTTAAAGAATATTTTATCCCAAAAAAGGGTCCTCCGCAAGCGACAACTTGTCTCTTATAAAGCCAGTTATGAAATGTGAAAGTCTTTATTATCGGTAACATGTCTTTAGTTTCTCCAGCTCTAACTATTATTTAATCTGTTCTGAAGTGGTTTGCCTTGACTCCGCTATTACCTGTACAAATGATATCGTGCTTGTACAAACGACAGCTTAGTTAGCACAGTTAAAGACAGATTTGTATCTAATGTTAGTAATTATCATTTTTGAGGCTGTGAGGCAAACTGTTTGAGGTACAGGAGGCAACATCTGCAAATGCGCTACAAAAGAAAATTACGAGGAAATGGGGTTCAAATTTGAGTAATGGATATATAATTTGCCTTTTTTTCTGCAGAATTTCGTGTATTGCCAAGCCCCCAATCACGATTCTCTTAATTAATAAATTGATGAATTTTAATGAAAAATTAAGCGAGCATCCTACACAACTAGCAAATACGAGGTTTAAATAAATATTTGCACATACCTATTCCTTCTTAATCTAAAATCCCCGGCCGTAAATACGTTTTAGTTACAAAAATCATTTTAAAAGAACTATCGAATTAGATTTTAAATTAAAAATGATGTTGGTTTGGAAGATCTTGAACAAATACTTTTCATGATTCAATTCATCCGCCTGACTCGGTTCTTAGCATTTTATTTCGGCATGTATTTAAATCGATATCATAAAAAAATGCACATCAAAATAAATGGTTTGCACTCTAAACAAACCTAACCTAACCAATGCTTCGTGTGCAATCCAGTGAGCATTTAGTATTTTTTTGAGTGAAGGTTTAATATTTCCCTTTTATATCTATGTACAGATTTTCAACCTCTACAGTTTTATTATATAGAAGATTAAACTGCCTGAGGCGAAGGGCGACTGAGTGTCATACATACGTCCAGAGGGCATTACACTCAATAACTGAGAATGCATTCAAAACATGATCGGCAAATCGATCTTTTATTTATTGTATTTTTGTATACAGTTTATTATTGGAAATATGATTAACGTTTGTGTGTGTGGTGGCCACTTTGTTTAAACTCAATGAAAATATGTTCTTGATTTAAAACAAAACAATTGCAAAACAATTGTGCAGTTAATATCAGATTTTGTGCAACTCATTTGAGCTAGTTATTGGTTGAATTAAATGTTGGGCTCCATGTGAGTACGAGTATTAAGGGGCCCACCTGTATATAACAGAAAAACTATGCGCTCTACAGAAATCGTCTTTTCGGCAAACTCTTAGTCGCATTAACCGTTTTTCCCGTGGGGGTGAGATATTTTCTCGCGGTAAAAAGTAGCCTATGTGTTGTTCTGATGTATAAGGTAGATTAAAATCCATTCAGTAGCTTTTGTGTAAAAGCGTAACAAACATCCATCCAGTTTTGTGGACCTTTCTATAAAAAAAAAAAAAAAAAAAAAAAAAAAAAAAAAAAAAAAAAAAAAAAAAATCATTTATACGATGGAACATATCTCATCATTTCGGCGCCCAATTTGAGTTCAGTAAAAAACTGTATCGAAAGCAGGTAGCAGTTAACTAGAGCAATATAACTTAACGCCAATTCGAATTAGAAATAAAACAATTTGGAAGGCGTCGAAAAAATTTACCGCGTCGTAAAGTTAATGAGTCCGTTCCCATAGAACGAGGTACCTGTAGTAGATTCCAAGTAGAACAAAAATAACTGCTTAATTACTTACTAGTAATCATACGTCATATGGACACAGTTTAGCAAGAGAGGAAAGAAAGAAATAACAGTTTGTTGAATTTTTTTTTATAGGGTAGGTATATGTAAAATAATATGAAGAAAAAAAAGAAAAAAAACTACATTTTCAAATGTAACCTCAGTCGACAGGTGGTAAGTAGAGTCGATTTAGGTAATAAAGATGACAATAGATTTATTTATAAACTAGCCTTACGCCGCGTTAACAGTTTTTCCCGTAAAAATGAGGCATTTTTCCGCGATAAAAGGCAGTCTATGTTACTCAGGGTGAATGTAGCTTTCAAATGGTGAAAAAATTGAAATCTGCTCAGTAGTTTTTGAGTTTATTTATTTCAAACATACACACACACACACACACACACACACACACACACACACAAATATAAATCTTTCCTCTTTATAATAATAGTATGATAGGCTATATCAATACATAGGACATCTAAATAAATTTTTTATGTGTTCTTAAAAACAACTAAAAGCATACCAAATGGACATTCGCAGCCGAACAATGCTCTCGATATATTTTAATGTTGCGTTCGCTCGACGATACCTGAATTTTAATACTACGAGATACCTCCATAATTCATGAGACGTTTTAGTCCAAAATTTAACTGTTTTAGAATTCCGTTGTCAATTTCAAATACAGCATTTTGTCAAGTAACTTTTTATTCTTTGTTTGGAGTCCGATGGCTGTGAACGAATGTAGAGATATCAGATATCTGTTTATTTATAATTTATTTGTATTAAAGGCTCCGCCCGCGATGTCAATTTTCCCGTGGAAATGAGGCGGTAAAAGGTAGCCTATACTATATGTATGTTACTCAGGGTGTATGTAGCTTTCTAATGGTGAAAGAATTTTCGAAATCGGTTCAGTAGTTTTTGAGTTTATTCATTACAAACATACACACACACACACACAAAAAATACTAATCTTTCCTCTTTATAATATTATAGTATGATTTGTACTTGGCACGGTTAGAATAGTGTAATCCTTTGTTGGTATAGAGAAAATAGACAGTAACCTTTTAGTACAGTTAACGGGTTTGTTTCCAAGTTATTTATTGATTTATTAGTTAAAATCGCGCAAAGCTCTTAAAATGTATTAGCAGTAAACCGCTGCTCCATTTAGTTACACCTAGCTACTAATATTTGCTAGTATGTCCGACCATCGGAATTTGAACCAAACAACAATCTAATTATCACTACAAAGTATAAAACAAAGTCGCTTTCTCTGTCCCTATGTCCCTATGTATGCTTAAATCTTTAAAACTACGCAACGGATTTTGATGCAGTTTTTTTAATAGATAGAGTGATTCAAGAGGAAGGTTTATATGTATAATACATGCATAATATACTTAAGGATAACCCACAATAACCATTTTCCCGTGCGGAGCCGGGGCGGGTCGCTAGTAAATTATAAAGAACCCTCTCAACATTCACTCAAACACGTCCTTACCCAGTTTTTATCTCGTTAAACCAAGATTCGGCATGATAATGTGGACTTGCGAAAAACACAACCGTTTTGGTTGGACCGGTTTTGTATGGAAACGTTTGTTGCTAAATTGAACTAACCTGATCGAGGTATGGTAAGGCATTGCCTAAAAGGGTTTACCTACACTTATGTTTCTGAAACCATAAAGCCTTATTACTCTAGAGCAACATTCTCAAGAAATCTTGAGTTATGCTACAAATAAAATATAACAGCCTCTGTGGTCGAGTGGTCAAATATTCGCCTCACGTTACGGAGGTTCCGGGTTCGAATCCCGGTGGGGACTCGTCGAACAAATATCATTTTGTGAGACTTTCCCCAGTTTGGTTAGGACATTGCTGGCTGAATCACGAAAGATGATTCCGTGCCTCAGAAGGCACGTAAAGCCGTTGGTCCCGGCTATGATCTACGGATATAGTCGTTACTTGAGTTGGTAGGATGGGCAGTTTGGGCAGCTCAAAGATTCTGACACCGGGTTTGTGAGGTAGGTAGGTATTGATGTGTAATTATTTAATTACAGAAACGTTATTGTCATAACTTTTTAAAATTATTTATAATGCAGAACTTAAATTCAAAACGTTTTTAATTCGAAATAAAGTTATCTACAAAAATATTTTTTCAAAGTTTTCAAAGCTAATAAATATCAGGGACCAAAATTTTCTAAGGCTAGCCTCTAACTAAAAGTAATCAGTATAAAATATGACTTTATTAATCTAAGTTCTTATCTACAACAGCTGCCCTAACCAAAATTATTAAAAATAAATCTATTGCCAATTAATCTACGCCGGAGGCGCCTCGTTACCATACGATAGTTGTCTTGTCTTATAATATATGTCTTATAAAATTGTGTCTATTATGTACACTTAGAGTATAAATAAAAAAATTGTATGTACAGTTAAGAAATGAAAAGGTTAAGGTCTATTTTCGATTTTATTAGTGTAGTCCCCACAGAAGGGCTCAATTCTACCCTGAAGTCAGGATGAATAGGTTTTAGTCGAATACGCTGGCCCAGTGCGGATTGATCAACTTCACATACAACCTTTCTATTACTTAGCAGACGTGTGCAGGTTTTCTCACATTTGAAAACTAAGCAACTATTTCATTCCCTGAGGCCTATAATATAGAAAACGGAAAATCGAATGCAGATTTTGTTTCCTTTTATAAGCAAAGAAATGACAGTATATTTAATTTACCCTCGTAGCTTTAAAAATTATACCCTGTATTTATCTATTGATATATATTGTATGTATGTATGTATCATATACATAGTCTGTGGCCGTCGATACCACGGACGACGACATAAATACAACTATTTTTTAAAAAGCCTCTTTAGCGCAAACCAATTTATTTTACAAAACGTCAACTTGGTACAATCGTGTAGAAAACTGTCTTAAAAATATTTCGAATATTATAAGGACTTCAATTCGGTTTAGTAATTCTTCTGCTTTATTATTTGGGTTTTAACGTTTTGTTAATTTAGTCCATATTAATATTCAATGTAATTTTTAAATCAAATAGTATATTAGTAACAAAAATTAAGTAATAAACTTATTCAGTTAATTTTCAGTGGTTGATATGATGAGTAAAAATTATTTGTTAGTAACTAAATATTTTTCTTTTCCTTGTAGAGTCAATAAATTACCTATGCATAGAGCTCTACAATCATCATTTCAGCCGAAAGACGTCTACTGCTGGACAAAGGCCTCCCCCAAAGAGCTCTACAATACTAACTAACACAATAAGTAAGTATTAAAGTAAAATATAGAAAAGGACGTAATAATATGGTGAATAACGTATGTAAACGTACAAGTTGATATCTTTCAAAAAATATAATATACTCGTAATTAATTTGAATAAAAAATTCATGCGTAAATTATTTGTCTATGGTGACTTTATTCCTCTAAAACTAGAATTTGTTTGTTGATTGACTAGACTGTCCAGGATTTCTGAAAAACTTTCCACGGAACAAAATATCATTTAGTGAGACTAGTTACAACGGGGCAAGCTAAATCACACGTCACGATTATTTGCAATTAAAGATAATTCTGTGCTTTGGAAGGCACGTATAGCCGTCGTTGCTCCTGTCAATAACTCTGACACCAGGTGCGTAGCTACCGCCTTATCTACCGTATCAATTATAAGTGCGTACGTGCGTAACCAAAAATTAATAAAAACTTCCCAATATTTCTTCTGTTTCACAAATATAAAAGTACATTAAAAAGCAATTTCTTTAGATACTCGTAGATAGATAACTATGATGAATAAATATTGTTCTTTTTTTGTTGTGAGAAATCTTTACCTTCCTAAGGTAAGGGCCCCCAAACAAATATGCCAAGGCACGCTACGCTTTTGTCTGACACCAATATTTTGGAGTGACGATCTGCGGAAAGTGGCTGGTGGATGCGTGCGGCCGAAGATCGGGCCAAATGGCGCGCCTTGGGAGAGGCCTATGTCCAGCAGTGGACTGCCGCAGGCTGTTAATGATGATGATAAACATCGAAACCCACACGATAAGCTAGCAAGAAGTTCACTTTTCACCCTACCTGTATACAACTTACGCGCACCGTCGCCGAGCTAAAAAGCAACTTGATTTATCCTCCTAGACTTTTAATTTAAAACAAGCGCGACCACATTTTAAACGTTAAATCATACATCGGTGCGCGAGATAACGGATCTGAATTACAGCACGAACTAATAGTTAAGTGTAACCGGTGCTTTAAATTTATTATATCTGCACTTAATCTTGCTACGGACGTGTTCTATTTAATGGAAAAATATATGGAACAGTTGGCGAATAACTTACCATTTTATGTTTTGAAAATGAACCCTCTTATTAAACTTATACAATGTAATGCTTATTCATATCAAATTAATGTAAATATATTTATTAGATTAATTATCAATTTCTCATATATTATTTTGTCAATATTTCAAGGTAACACCTAATACCTATAAGTGAAACGGATATCTCCGTTCCTTTTTATCAAATCGTCCCTAGTAACTCTTTGACTTCATAAAATAATCTCATTTACGACTTTTGTTAAAAATATATCCCACATTTTTTTTTATACTCTTAAAATATACCCTTGCAGTTGATATTGATTCTGGTTAGAAATATTCTATTTTGATAAATTTATTTTCTAATATTATTAAAAAAATACTAAACTGCTCGCGTTGATGTCTTTCATATAAGCACAATCGTAAATAATCGTAATGTTATATTTCTGTAACAAAAGACATACAAATAAGCAACCTTATTGTTAATTAGCAGTTTCCTCCAGGCAACTAGGATTTGTATCGCATGTTTTGTAAATCAAAACACGTGAAGGTCACACACCTATAATTAATTAGCAGTCCAAAGACAATAACATGACAATAGTACACTATCACAAAGGCGTGATTCATTATCACGATCGCTTGACAAATACGATAGCAACTTATGAATGGGTGACGTCACTGGCTGAGGACCAATAGGGCGTCGCGTCGTCGTCGTGACGTCAGACTACTCAGACTAGGAACTACCTCGGTCGGTTGCACCAAATAAGGCGACGTGCATGGTCAATGGTGGAACAAAAAATGAGTGGGAAGGCTGTAAGGTCTGATGCATCTAGAAACTATTATTGAGCTGTGAAGCGGGCCTTATTTATAAAGTGTCTTTTGTTTTTCTTGTAACCTGGAAATTTAGGTATAAATAGGTTAGAATAGAATATAAATAATATACCAATCCTTCACAATGTTTCCTGTATTAACGCGCTAGGCCGAGGTCCGAGGATATCTCTGTCCGCTCCTAGTTGGTATATGACTACTTTAGAATACAAGAGAATACAACAAACATAATTAAAGCAACACAGGTGTACAAAAGGCGGCCTTATTGCTAAGGTAGCAATTTCTACCAGGCAACTTTAGGGTAGAGCTTTTCGTCCGGTGAAGCTTGATAGTTTAATTTAAGTAAACTTCTAATTGGTTCGATAGTGGCGTTAGGTTACGCTAGAGTAAGTCTTACTAAGACTGGTGGTGATGGCAAATAAGTGAAAATGACTAAAAATACATATTTTGACATTCTGATTCCGACGGTACCTACCGTTTTGCCTTTTAAATTATTATTATGCATTTTAAAAATGAATTTAGTTATTTTTCGTTATGATTCTGTTTCACAAACCCGCCCCGGCCTGGCCGTATTTTTTTTTAATCTCCATCTGTCATAAAATTCCTCATTACCACAACATTTAAAACACCTAATACCAATATTCCAAAGGATCGTCCTCTATTACTTCACTGGCGGATTAAGTAATTCCAAAGCGGCAATATCGCCGGGTGTGGGAGGAGCATTGCCAATCGCGCGTGGGCGCCAAGGTGCCACCGGCCTTTGCAAACCCTCGCGTGCTCCTGAACACTCCTGCTTGCCTGGTACTCTTCAACATTGGCTTTTGTTTCATACAAATATACTTTATTGATTCTAAGCAAAAAATACAGAAACAAACTATACATTGCATTGCCGGCTTTATTGCTATGGTAGCAATGTCTTCCAGGCAACGTTATAGAGCTAACAAGCGACTAAGATATTATTTTATTATGCAGAACATACAGTGTCGCTTGTCGCGACGAGTCGATGACAATCCGCGCCACCACGCTGAATTTGCTATACGGGTGTGCAAAATTTAAGACTTTTAAGAATTTTTTAAGACCTAATTTCCACACTTTTTTATTTTTTATTTATTTATTTATTTTGTTTATTTAGGAACAAACAGTCGTGTACAAATATCAGCTTAAGTCTAATAATATATATAAACAGACCTACAGTTCCCTAACAGACCTACAGTTATTTGCAATCTGCATGCCAGTCTTTTAAATAAAATATGGGATAGTAGACAAAACTTATACAGTCACAATGGGATCCGCTACATAAATTTGAAAGCTTTTTTGAAAGTATAGTATTGCACATGTCTTGTAGCATGAGCGCCAAGGTGCCACAGGCCTTTGCCTTTTGCAAACCCTCGCGCGCTCCTGAATGCTCCTACTCGCCTAGTACTTTTCAACTTTGTCTATTGTTTAAAGTACAAACAAAAAGTTTGTTTACTGGTTTGTTCACAGTTAAATGAAGGGCTCGAGCTTACCCTGAAGTCAGAAAATAGGTCGTAATTGCCGGCCCAGTGCGAGTTTATCCACATAAGGTACCTTTGACTTCCTTCGCAGGTGTGTGCAGGCAGGTTTCCTCACGATGTCTACCTTCACCAAAAGCACAGATTAATAAACAGTTGCCAAGAGCGTCGAATAAATAATAATGTGTCGAAAATCGAAGACACATTACTATAGTATGTGCCGAGACTCGATCCTAAATCTACCAAATGGAAGTCAACGGTCCTAGCTACTCGGCCACGACTTTCCTGGAATTCCGAAATTATTTTTAATTTACCGATATTTTATTTTAATATTCTAGACCCGAAAAGCAGCATAATTGCCTCACATTATCATCTGGCCGGTCCACTTGTCTTGCTAAATGACCACATAATACACATATTCGAAATGGTAGGCATTTTTGCGAAATATTAAAGTAGCTCCTTACACCATGTTCCAAGGCCGCATACCTTTTCACTTCGCAACTTTTTCATCAACAAAAAAGTTTTCGACGTTTAAAACCTGTAATTCGGCTTTTAGAATATAAAGTAAGTAAAAAAACTTATTGTACACAAAAATTGCTTATAAAGACAATACTGGAGAACAGTGCGCAGAGGCGGCCATATCGCTTGAAGCGATATCTATCAGACAACCTTAGGGTAGACAATACACAAATAAGCGGGCTGAAATAGTGCAATGCTGCGTTTTTATTATTTCAATCTAAGAAAAAAGAAAAACTAAGAAAATTATTAGTACTTAATACAAATATTATGACAAGTTTTATATTACTTGTTGTAAAAAAGTGTCTGTACTGTATTTATATTACAGGCCGCAAGCCACAGTTTTATCGATTTATTTGCTCGTAAACTTTGTAAAGAGTAAAAAGTAGAAAGTGATTAACAATATACTTTGATGACAGAAATAAAATAAAGCAATGAATTTGTCACTTTCATATAATCTTACTATCTCTCTTATTTCATTTTCGAGAATTCCCACTTTAGTTGACTTGTCAAAAGATCTTTAATTGATGATAAACTTAAATCCAAGTGTGCAAATACGGGTAACTAACGTACACGCTCACATGAAAACAATTAAAGGGGAAAAGAAAAAGAATCGCAGAATATTGCCATAAAGAAAGTAACATCTTGGAAACATCAATTGGACAAATGGACATCATCTTTTACTCACAAGTTAAATCTTATCGTAGTTTCCAATCATTTTATGTGATCGACTATCATATCCACATCTTATCTCGAACGCAACACGACTCATCGTTAGGACCAATAGTTTTATTTCTAAACTATAAACTATTTCTTAATATAAAATGTTATCATTCGCAACCGTTTCTCGGGTTGTTGCGAAAAATGGTCATTATATGAATGACCAAGCCGGCAGAACATGCATTATGGATGAGGTAAGGGTGCGGCCATATTGGTACTCTAGAGGCTGAAATTCAAGTTACTTTTAAATCGTTCTTCTTTTATATAGAACCGAACATAAAGTTTGATGTAACACCTATTATACGATAGCTGAAGTTTGACACTACTTTATTTTATGTACATACAGTGAACAGAATAAAAAAATAGGAATGTGCGATAATTTTCATCAACGCATTAACATGATTTTTATTTTTTTATCTGAAGACAGACACTGCTAGACTAAGGCTTCACTCAAGAATTTGAATGAAAATTTCGAAATAAAAAAATAGAAGAACCGGAGAAATAAAAAGACGGTGTATCAAGTCTATTAACCAACTAGGTCGTTACCGGAGAATACCGAATTTTCGGTACAGCACGGTATGGAAACTTCTGTTAATGCTGCTCAGGGACGTAACGAGTGTAGAATAGTTAAATAAATATTTTGAACATATAATACTGGTATTTCTCACTTCCGCAAGGCCTGGATCAATAAGTCTGTTAACCCAGGGTAAGCTTGTAACGTTCTAACTGCCGTATTTTATCCTGTACGTTCGCACCTTTTTCCTTTATTATGCACCATTGACCTGCGATAGGTCGGAGCTTTTCCAATTATAAATTCAATAGTATTTTATAGTCGATAGCTCTTATGTTAAAAGGAGTTTTCACGTTTCCATTTTTAATTTTGTAGCTGGCACGCTCTCTTTTACGCAAAAGATTTCAAGTCCGGTGAAGCTTGATCCGTCGTACTTTTTCGACTCAACCATAGGTCAATAAAAAAAATATATATGCAAAAGATATAAGTTGAGAGCTAACCGAATTACGACCACTGTGAACGCACCTTTACCAAAGATTAGCATCTCGATCTAAACCCACATGTTCGCGCACCTATACCTACTATAACTATAATAATAATTCAGTTGTTTGTATGTTCGTGTTTTTAATGCCATTATGATTTTGATAGACATGTTATTTAATAATGATGGTGCAGTCTGCTTGGTGCGTGGGCAGATCGTTTGTATAGGCTTTTTTATAGGGAGCAACCAACTTCAGATGCTAGATGATCAGTGATCACAAAAAGTGATGTAAATGTTTATGTAGGTAGAACAGTGAATATCATGTTCAATTTCGTTAAGTCATTTTAACGTTTTGTCCACTGAATTGGATATATTATTGAGAACTGGATCTTGTACATTTATAACACTAAATTAATAACCCCCGACACAAAACCGTTACTTGATCCTTTCAACAACTAGAAAAGAGCTAATAATCTTCAAATGGCTGAAGATATTTTCTTGGATCATAGCTAAGAACATTCTTGATTGTGACACCTTGCAAACAAAAAAAACTAGATCAAAATCAGCGCATCCATTTAGGAGCTACGATGCCACAGACAGACAGACAGACACACACTTCAAACATATAACACGCCTCTTTTTTGTCGGGTGTAAAAATGGGCCAAGCGGGTCAAAATTGCGGTTGCTTCTACCTGAAGCGTTTTTTAAAATTAGTTTTATGGCTGATTCAAGCGTGATTTGGTTCAGAATCTATTCAAAAGGCGAGCCTAATATACACTTGGGGTTGTACGCTATTTACCTATACCTACTCTACAATATCGTTTTCTTGTTTCAGAAATACTGCATGTATCCTGCAAAATGGAGCCCTAAGAACACTACAATGAAAAAACAAAAGACGCAGGGCCCATGATTCGAACATATTGGAGGTATGATAAATAAATTCTTTTTTAACGTGCTAACTAAATAACAAATCGTTTCTGAGGGATTCATTTCTATAAAAATGTTCAAGTTTAGTTTTATTTGATACAATTTTTATTATTAGTATCTAAAGTAGAATTTTTCGCACAGTTGGAAAAGTTTAAATAGGCACTCTCCCTTTTTACAAGCTTTTATTTACTTTCACCTGTCCCGTTGTCTGTCTGTAATCAAATCTTGCAAGTTAAATTTTTTCAAATACATTTGTTTTGCGAATAAATACCTCACCAACAACGTCCTAAGTAGTGAACGCAATTTTTACAGATAAACCGAAATACCGATGATACCGAAACGCAAACCGCCAAGTTGACGTACCGAATAACGAAACGAAGGGTACCAAATTGGGTACCCGTACCAAATGACCGGTACCAATGAGGGTAACACCGAAACAGCCCAAGGCAGGGAAAAGCTGACCGAAAGTGTACCTAAAAGTGCTGCAAAAAGCGGTACCGAAAGTAGTACGAAAGACGGTACCGGTACCGAAAAGGAACCGAAATCTCGATCCGTTTCATTCAACAGAGACGTTCACGTGAAAAGATTTGGTGAGTTCGGTCTTCCTCACTCACACTAATAAAGCTTGTTTTTAAAAGATGATAATAAAATGTAACCTACTAATTTTCACTCAAAATAATAATCGGTAATTCGGTCATAATTTATTACTTTGTTTTTTTTTAACCTATCTTACATATATAACACTAAATACTCAAATTATGTATTTAACAATGTACTAATTTCGGTAACCAACTTCTCGAAACGCGGTTAACTTTCGGTATTTGTGGTGTAAAATGTTCGGTTATTTCATGATAATATTAGTGAAGAAATAACCAACATTTTATAGAGGTTTGAAAATTAATTTATACTTTACTTATTATTTTTAACACTTTTTTTACTCTATATCTTCGTTGTCTTTTACCTATCTTATTTACATATAAATGCTTACATATTAGCTGATCTAATAACAACAGTATAGTTGAAATTATAAGTAGATTACGTAGAAATTAAAATCTATATATATAAATTTGTATTAATATTATTGCTTCATATTGTGATAGTAGATAATACCAAGCATAGATTTACCGAAATACATAAACTTAGTTTGTTAATTTTCACATTGCAGCAGTTTATCTTTTTCTTACATAAAATACTTTAACTGGGTGCGTAAATTAGGTTCATACTAAAATTTAATTCATATTATGTCTCACTTTACTACCTTAATCAAATCAAAAGAAAATATTAGTATTGCTTTTAAATTAAACATTTAATTAATTTAAAAAGAAACATTAAAAAGAGAGGAGACATTAAAGAAAACACGGTATTTATTATAGATTTAAAGTAACAAATAATATAATTTAAATATCTGAACCGGTTACAAAATTGTGACCGTTTTTATTTTATTGGTCTCTTGGTCCTTGTTGGCCTGCCATTACAAACAGGCTCAAACTATACATAAGCAATAACAGACTGGACTAGACAATTTAGTTTCTAGATTATCACCTGCAGTAAAACCAAATACATTAAAAACTAGGATTATATGATAACGGTTAGGGTAATAGAGGACATAGCCGTCACGAAGCGACAAACATGACCTAGCAGTTAAACTAAAATATGCAAAAAATACCGCAAGAAATGATAATATCGATAATAATATCGTTCACAGCGAACAGACAAACTTGCTTGACCGGTATGATATGACACTTAAAAAACAATTTTATTAGCCAATAAGCAAATTCAACAAAACTTTAACAAAACAAATGAATAATAATGTTTGTCAATATCATTACTAGCTAGCGACTAGGTATTGCCTGCAACTTCGTTCGCATAGATTTCAATTAACATACATTGTGAGCAATTTAGCTTTTTTTAGGTATTTATGAAAGGGTAGTAATTAAACGAGTGACTGTAAATTACAGTTTTGAGTGTCAAAATTAATTAATTTGGGTTATAGAATTACTAAATGAGCGACTGACTGCGAGCGACGAGAAATCAACAGAACAGCAACTTACAAACATTAATTTGAGTTACTTAAAATACAAAATGAGCAGCTTCATAATATTTGAGCGACCTAATATTTGTTTGAGTGTCAACGTTTCGTCCTGCATTTTTTTCAATATTTGGCAAATGTATTTTTTATACTGAGCGTCTTTTTTTCTTAAATGAAGTGTTTCGAATACAAAAACGACTTTGAAAAAATTAAAACTCCGGCGGTCTCCGGCCGTTACCGCGGCACGCTCGCTCCGCTCGCTCGGCTCCCTCCGCTCTGTTATTGACATCAGTCTAACCTAACCTAACCAACCGATTTGATTCTGGGTAGATTTGTTTTTTTAGCGGGAGGCTGTGCCCCCCGAGCCCCCCCGTCCCCCCGCTTCGTTTAACGCCCTGACTACTATTATCAAAGCCAGTGACCTTCGTGTTGCCAGTTGCCCTCTCTGTATTTCCAGTCGCTCACTTGGTAATGTAGTCGCTCACTTGGTAATGTAGTCGCTCACTTGGTAATTTAGTCGCTCACATGGTAATTTAGTCGCTCACTTGGTAATTTTAATATCTGAAATGGATTATTCACAATGCACTTTTTTTAAGCTCGTTCTGGATTTTATTATTAATCAATATTCGTCGTTAGTTTAGTTAATTTTTCGCTTATTCAAATTCATGCCGCTCAAGTTATTAAAACAGTATGTCATCATCAGTCGCAAAGTTGTTTTTTTATTCGCTCGTTTTATAATTCCCCTTTATGAAATGTTTTTCTAGAACTTTTTATATATTTTGTCTTATGCCCTTTTCTGGTCACTAAACTAACTTACGTAAATGTGCGCCAACTTACATCCCAAACCGTCCAATGATTGAAGCGTGATTAAGTAACATCTAAACTTTCGCATTTATAATATTAGTGGGTTTTGTAATGTCACTATGAGAACTTGACCGGTCATAAAATATCACGCCAATAACATCCGCTTTAGATTTGGACAAAAAATAATAAAAAATCACTTACAAACAAAAACTTAACCACAGACAAGATATCACCTGAGAACAATACGATAAGATCTCTATTGTGCCTGACACGCAAAACATTATCGACTGTCGATGATTTTCACTAGTTTTTATCGATACAACGTGTAATATGAACAATGAAATTATTGAAGGAAGCAAGTACGATACGTAATTGTTAGAAAGGTTATAATTAAATGAAGAAGATGTGGTAGAGAAAGCTCTAATATGACAAATGAATAGGTATGAACTTTTGTTTGTTAGTGTTTTCAAATCATAACCTACGCAATATTAATTAATTATTTTTACAGTAATTTCACTTACAAATTCTTACTATCTGTCTGTAATCTGTATCTGTTTTTCGACCTATTTTCTCACGGTATGAAGTCGCCTGTAATATTCTCTCCGGTCCACAATCTATCTTTGTGCAAAAGGACACACAAACACTTTTGCAATTTAGAATATTAGTATGAATAAGTAAGGTTACTTACTTATAACATTTGAAAATAAATTATTAGGAAAAGTAAAATTAAGGATATTTTTTGATCAATCGACGATAGTAGGCCGGGTAAAAACCAGGAGAGAGGAAGGTAGAAAAAGATTCATTCGAACATTCTAGTAGAATACACCTACAACAACATTTTTATGAAGCTAATGAACCTCTTGAAACTGACTAATGTTTAATTTAAAATATTGTGAATCAGACTGGTTAGCAAATTAAAAAGATTAAAAAAGCAATAAAATTCATCATACACACCACAACAAAAACGTGTGTCAGATCAAATGGCGTCGCATATCAAAAGTAACGGACGCACGTCGCAAAAAAACGGTTTATCAATTTTTTGTTGTTGCAAATCTTTTTGCAAATTTTGTCATCTTTGGTCACGGTGCGGTGTGGGAGACAGCCGGTGGCGACAGGAGATCAAAATATTTGCGAAAAAGGAATAGTAAACCTTTTTTTGGATAAACTGTGATCCGGTATAGTCTAGGTCTAGTGGAGGAGTAACAAGTCTTAAAACGGCCCGAGACGGTCAATAAAAATACAGTACAAGTAGGGACTACTATTTGGTATTCTGTTGTACAAGTACGGTTTAGTTAGACTTGATTACGTCGATTTTGAGACACAAGCATATTATTGTCATTAAAAAAATAAAAAAAATAAACGAAAACTAGCAGAGGAGTGGTTGAGTAAGGTTTTAATTTTTTACCTTTAATGCTTGTTACAAAGTCTTTGTATGAATCTTCACCGGGACTGTCTGTTTTAGAGATCTGACATAAATGATCATTTTTACAAAAAAATCTCTATAACTAACATCACGTTTGCAATAATAGATATGACGAAACGCTACAACTTCCTTACCCCAAAGAGATATTAGATGAGTACATTCTTTTAAGATTTAATTGGAAAGACGAGACTATGGATTATCCTAGTAAGAGATGAGTCGTCATCATAACAATCGCTTTATCCTTTGGATTTTACTGTGAAAAGACGCATAATTTTATGAATCATAAAAAGTTATGTAACATCCTGGTGAATCATTCCAGACTTTTAATTTTTTTACTGCCGTTTTTCACCAGTATAGGTAACATACCATGTTTTTCATCATTTCTAAATCTATGAGCCACAGATTAGCTACATCTGTCGTAGGTATCATATTTTGAAGATTTTCATAATATATTCTGACAGCATCAGGTTTTAAAAGACCAGCCAAATATAAACTCAGTTAATAAGATGACTGGATCGTGTTATCATATACTAAGTAGATTATCGAAATTAATTTTGTGAGCGAATTTTTTGTGTCAATCTAAGGTGTGAAAATATTTGTTTCGAATTGATTTTATTTTAAATCTTTGATGCAGGTAGCGATATTTTTGCGGTTAATAATACCACTCATGTGTGTTTCATTGCTTTTAAGACTGTTTTCACACTTGCTATTATATTTTATATTTTTTTAATATATTCAGTGAAATTATAATAAGTTCATACTTTAAAAACCCACTGAAAATTAATACATTTGACATATTGGAAGACGCTTATGTCCATCAGATCAAAAATGTAGTGAAGAACATATTAAATAAATGTAAATAACTAACTAACATAACACAAATAACCACAATTGTGTTCTTATTGTCACTATGTTGTCACATAATAATATTATATACTAGTGTTGGTTGCTCATACATAGGATTTCCTAACAATTTTCACCTAACTGCAGAGATTTGATAGCTTTAGCACATTCAGTGACTTTTTTCTTAATCTATACCAATACAATAAAGAGGAAAGATTTGATTGTTTGTTTGCATTGAATAGGCTCCGAAACAACTGAACTGATTTTAATCAAACTTGGTACAAAAATAGAGTAGCCCTTGAGGAAAGACAAAGGCTACATTTAACCGCGGGAAAATTCCTCGGGAAAAAAGAGACAAAGCCGCGGGGTAAAAATCCTATAATATAACAGAACGAAAACAACATTACACAACAGTGATAACATACGAAGTGTTACAACACACTCGCATCGCATTGTAGTAAACCGCAAACCAGCTCCATAGCCGGCCGGGTCGATTTCTTAACGTAATATCACCTGAGCCCCCGAGGGTCTCGCTTAGAACACTTACGACTTGTAATAGTTGCTCAAATTGACAGTTATCTGGCGTAGATACTGGAGCTAATATTCGTTGTCTAAAGTTTTGTCGTCTTTCTTCACGCTTATAGAGACAAAAACAGGGCCATGTTTGGTCTTCCTCGGTACTGTAGTGCTTTTGGCATGTTTGCCGATGCAGGAGTCGACGATTTTTTTGAGGTATTTCGTAAAAAGATTGGCTCTTTATGGAGAAGAGTGCTAGGGAGCACGAACAGCGTCCTGAAGATGTTATTTTAGAGATGTCAAACGTCGCGTTGATACCATAAATTTAGGGTGTACCTATGTAAAAACATCCGACTTAAAAGTCTAGTCTAAATTAAACTTGGAAAACTGTTCTTTATAAATTTATGTTTCTTTTCACCAGTACGTTGCATTTGGTAACGTATTTATTCAATTTACAGTAATTATAATTATATTCTGTGGTTATAGATCATAGTCATATTCATGTTAGATAAATAAAGGGTTCAAACAACAGTATAGTAGTGTAGGATACCACAGAAACATAACGACACGACCTCGAGAGAGATACCTACGTCGAGATTTCAAAGTAAGATCAACCTGATGATACTAAAAACTTGACTGAATATATTCATGTTACATAATATAATCCAGTTATATGTAATAACTAGTAAGTCCGGTGAAGCTAAGGGCCGGTTTACACGCTCTTAGTCTTTAGTTAAGTACTTTAGTACAACTTGAAAGGCAAGTTCTTTAGTGATTTAGTGCGCTGCGAGTGAACGTTTACACATCTTCCAGTTGAGTATCATTTCGACGCCACAACGAAGGCGCAACGACGTCTCGCATACGCCAATGGCTGTGTATGCCGAATGCCTAGCCTGTTTATTTTTGTATAAATTGTTTTTAACGTTCCACAAACAATATTGAACAAAATATTCAGGCACAAATTTATTATTCGACCAAAATTAAAATATAAATATTCTTCATTTCTTTCATTGTTATTATAAAGATTCAAAAATAATATTCCGGCTATTTGGTTTGAAGATACAACTAAATAGCCATCTTTTAAAAAACAAAAAACACGCACGCCGCCGCCGGCACTTGTGCACTCTTCTAAAGAGTTTACTAAATTCCGTACTAAAGCAAGTACTAAAGCAAGTGACGTCTACTAAAGCAAGTGACGTCCACACGTTTCTACTAAAGGACTTCGCTAAAGAACTTGACTAAAGACTAAGAGCGTGTAAACCGGCCTTAAGTCCGGTGAAGCTTGATTGGTCGTACCTTTTCGACACAAGCATAGGTCAATTAAAAAAAAAGTAATGAAATGAAATGAAATGAAATGAAATCATTTATTTTAACTTTTGGACATTTTTTTGGACACTTAGTTAAGTCAAATAAAGTTACATTTAGTGGCGAGTTCAGCAAAGCAAAATGTGGGGTCTTTTGTGGAGAAGAGCTCGCCGAATAAACTCCACAAGCGTCGCATCTTTTAAAAATTATATATTTTTTTTAATATGTAAATTATAGGTACAATATATCTTAATAAATTAAATTATATTAATAGCCAACTCAAGCAACCTCATTCCCATGGAGATTCGTCTTCTAAATAATCAGATATCTTGTAATATGCATTTTTAATCAATTTTTGCTTAACTACAACTTTAAACTTATCTAAGGGTAAGTTTTGTATAATAGTAGGAATCTTATTGTAAAAGCGTATACAGCTACAGTACACTCTACTGGCACGCTAATATGCATCATAATTGTTTGGCCGCTTGTTGACAGTTCACAGAGAAGAAAACGTCATAGTGCAAAATATGATAGCAGAAATGAAATAAGTCGTAAAAAATCGAGATACAAGTATATTGTTAGCCAAAATTTAATTCTCACTCTTACTTATTTATCTATTTAGTTCGTAATTTTTATTATTTTCTTACTTGTTTTACAAATAATAGACAACAACTATTGTTGTTTGTAACAGCTGTTGTTGTATGTGTATCAATTTCTGATGCAGTACCTACTAATACTTTTTATACTGGAATGCACTTTTTTAGAAACAATCGTGTAAAAATGTGAAACAAGTCCAGTACAATTGAATACATAATGTATGTTTCCTATTCTGCATCACAAATTTCTTATGTCGCATGCAACTTTAGTCACATCGCATTCGTTGTTACGATATAACATTTTATTTAAATTCATTGTTAACCCCCAACTAAAAAGAGGGGTGTTACAAGTTTGACTTGTGTGTCTGTCTGTGTGTGTGTGTCTGTCTGTCTGTGGCATCGTAGCTCCTAAACGGATGCGCTGATTTAGATCTAGTTTTTTTTTGTTTGCAAGGTGTCACAATCGAGAGTGTTCTTAGCTATGATCCAAGAAAATATCTTCAGCCATTTGAAGATTATCAGCTCTTTTCTAGTTGTTAAAAGGATCAAGTAACCGCTTTGTGTCGGGGGTTATTAAATTTTTTAATTTAGAGTTATTAACAGACTTTTTAAAAAGCTGGTTATTGAGATGTATGCCGTCTTTATTATGTTTTCATGGAAATTAAATATTATCATTTTATCCATGAATAATTTCCTTTTTACTCTATAAAGCCAGGTTTACACCGGTAGAGTACGGTAACATACGCTTAGCTGCAGAGACAACTTTTACACTTCGGTGCAATGGGGTTGATCATCACGTGAACTCTGATGTCTATTCCCTGAGTTATTTTTATTATCTTTAAGCTGTCTCGTACGACACCCACAGGAAGATCCTAACAATCAGTAAAATTCTAAGCCGAGAACCACACGGCTTATATTAAATTTATATAAAGTACCAAATTAATACCTCCGTCTGTGACCAGTTTTACAAGCGGATATTTCATACTCGCATTCACTCTTGAACGGTCAGCGTTGCGTCAATTCTGTTTGGCATTTAGTTTGATATGAGTTCTGATAAGTTAATGTTGGATTGCATTACGAACCACTATAAATGGTGATCTGTAATACTTAAGGGCTTATAAGTGCTGTTTGTAAAACAAAACTATCGATTGGATAGGGATTTCCGATACTCAAAGATGCATATAAACAAGCCTCACCCACACAGTTGATATTTTATTGAAAAATACATACGGCTATAATCATAATTATGTGGCAATAATAATTATACAAAAAGTAGTATACGTAACCAATAAATAGTAGCGGTCCTAGTGCGTCACCCTGAGGCAGCAGTTATTAGGCTGAGGCGCGGGGGCGATAAGATACAAATCTGACTTCACTCAGACAGGCCATTTTAGGCCTCTGATGACGATATCAACGTCGTACGGGTTTCATACAAATCGGTTTCGTACCGGCATTGACCTGGAAGTTTTGCCATTTGTGCTCGAGTGTATTTAAAGCCTTCGTTTGTTCTGAGAAATGAATTAATTTTAAAATGCTGATCAGTTGGGTGCTGTTAATTGATTTTAGTCGATGTTTTTTTAAATATTATCCTTATGAATTTTTTATTATTTACATTATTTTACCAGCGCCTTAACTCAACGTACATGTACATTTATAATATTTGAGTCATTTGCAATTCAAGCGTAGGTAGTTACAACATTTTGTATGATTGTAAAATCATTATCAAACATGTTTTGATGAAACCTGCTATTTCTTGATGTATAATTTTAATAGCAATAATCAAATACTCTATCTCATGATCAATACATCCAGCTACCAATACATGCATAAAAACATCTGCACCGCCCATTCCTAGGCACGTGGGCTAGAAACATTCAATCGAATCGTGTTATTATTTGATTATACTATAATCAAGGATGTGACAGGTATTTCAATACCATAACAGCCTGACATTCGTCCCACATGGCGAATTCTTTACATTGACCTTGTGATGTAAACAGGTTTTTATTTTCGTGGTGTAGAGCACGCAAGTGCAGTACGACTGGTTTGGTGAGGAAAATTGGAGATGATTGTCTGACGAAACGTGTTTAGAAGTTCTTCTTTCTTTTTTGTAGTGATTATTACCTGTGTAGAAAGATTTGAAGGTGGTGCTTAAAGTAAACATAGTTTTGTATCTCTAGTAGACTAAGATTTGATCGATTTATTTAAAGATTTCAGAACACATTGCTCGTTTATAGGTAACTTCAAAATGATGATAAGTTTATATTGTTCGTACCTATTGCAATAAGTAAAAAATAACATGCACAATTTTAGTTAGCACTTAATTGGTTGCTTTTTTAGTTATTTTACTTTCTTTAATTTTTCAATTATTGAATTATTTGTATTTTCTATAATTAAGCCAGAAATAGTATTCCGTGATCCGTCAAACATTTGTATAATTAGCACTCATGTAGTCATTTATCCACTTTGAACTTAGTTTCCTTGTTTACTATGTTTATCAGCTGTCATACACCCATAGTAAAGGTTGTGCTTGATTAATACTTAATAGTGCAAGATGTCTGCATTATTTAGCTCTCACAAAATGTTATTTTGCAAAACACTCCACAGTCTTTACATTCTCATGCAAATGAATCAATGATCGTGTTCCAATATGCTGATTTCTTTACACTGTGGCGCCACTTTGCATAGAATCTTTAGACAATGCAGCATTGTTCCAATTGCTCGCATGATTTAATGTTTAATAACCAATATAGTATGCGTTCATATCGGATTTGGCTATTCGCCGGCCATTACTCGTTTATTACGATCGACTTTGTTTATGTTTTTTTTAATGAATGCATTGTTGATGTCTTTTTAAGTGTTCTTATCTTATTTTGTAGTTTTAATACTTCAATAATAGTCATATCCCTATTTAGTTAAAATTAAAATTTTCAGGGAGAGACATTTAGCAAAATTATTATTAGGTTGTGAATTGTGATACAGAAAAATTCACACTTATTTAAAAAATATACTACTTTAGTTATAATGATTATCACTATGACACGTCATATTTCAACTAACATCACCTGGGTGAATAAACTTTTCTTTATTACAGTTCAGAAAAGGTCAAATATTGATGAAATAAATGTACAAATATTTGCAGCTATGTCTGGCGCCAGCTTCATACTAATTACTCTTATATTAGCAAATAGAAGGCAAGTAGGTAGTTTAGTAGTGATGCGAATATCAGTGAAATCGGCGCCTGAGTCGGTTACTTCCCACGACCGGAAGCCGCCAAGGCTCGACCTACTAGATGAGCACTTGCCTTTATTGATACAATACGAGTACATGAAGATTGAAGGCTACTTTTAGATTTGATGGATCAATCACGAGTACAAATGTTCCGAAGCCAAATATTTGGAAATCTCGATCAATTCAGATTAAATAACAGATCCCTTAAAAATGTCTGTTAGTAAACATATAAGTATTACATTTACAAGGTGCAAGTAGCTGCTAAGCATATACTGAGATTGTCACGTCCTGTCAACGGTTTTGACCAACTTTACTCGGGTGCGAAAAAAAAAGTGTCACATAATCAGTCGGTTTGTATAGAGAAGTTAACTTTTTTTAACTTATCAGGATACAAAATTTTAATTTAATTTTTTGAAGTTAAAGTTCAAAGTATATATTTTTAACTTTAGGATATTTACATCACTTAGTTGAGTCATATTCTTTTGTGGCATCGACACAAAGCACCCCATAGTCTGAAAGTCTGAAAGGTCAAAAATTTATAATTCATTTCAGGTTATTTCTGGCAAAGAAGTTGTTTATATATAAATGCAAAATTTTATTTATCAATTTTATTAAAAACCCTACAAAATACTTTTATCTGTATTCGATATTGAAGTTACCATTAACACCTTTGATCTTCGATTGTTCAGTCATGAACAAGGACATTCGGAAGTCACAATTAAAGCTGATCTAAGTGAAGCAAGGTGAGGAAAATTCACAAGTATTCAATGGTAGTATTAGTGATGCCTGTTTACATACCAAGCTAACGAATAGTTTCACAACAGTAGTCGTATTAGCAAGACAGATGACATCATTCTACTTAGAACATGTCTGGTTGAATGTGTCTCTAAGTTACAAGAATCGGTAATGATTATAAACATGACGTGTTTTGGTACAAATTGATTTCAAATTGATCAAGGGTATCGCAAATACTGTTGGTCACATAAGTGAAGTTTCTTACTCCCCGAACATAACCTAATTGAAAGCTATAAATACGGGACGCAGCGAGAATATGGGAGTTTAAATGCAACTAAACATATAGGAAGCGGAAGGAATCTGTGTCGCAGGTTGAGCGTAAACTCTCGTTCCCCCACCCACCCTTTCCCGCGCCTGTGAGTTCCAGAACACCCACAGAAAAGGATGTGGCCAGAGCCGTTAACTTCCATTCGTAAGTTCGCGGGTTCAAGCCACTGCAAGTTCAATGTGTTTTCTATTTTTGAATTTATGATAATGTAATGCTATGATGTATTTACTTTTTTTTCTTCCTTAAATAAAAAAAACGACTAAGACTTTTCCTACATGAGATTTAACAACATGATACCTATTCAACGCTCTTACGGTGAAGGAAAACATCTTGAGGAAATCTGCACACACCTGCAAAGTAATTCAAAGGTTGTGAGTGGAATTGGCCAACTTGAGTCAATCCTATTTACCCTGACTTCAAGGTAGGCATGAGTCCCTCGGTACCTACGGACAAATTTATATGACCTGTTAACGAGGTTCTATGTTGAGACTACTTACACCCACAACATGAAAACTAGCTGAGTATGGAATATTTCATGACCTTGTATGCACCCAAGTAGAGACCATGACATCAGCTCTGCTATTGGTTGGTTTACACAAGTGTTTGGAGCGAGGCTGCGCATGAGTGTAACGCGAAGCAGATTCCAAATAAAGAAGTAACGGACGAAAGCTAGAATGAGGTGGTTGTTTGGCTAGTATTATTGTATTAAGGATATTTTTATGATTGTGTATGTCATTTATATCCTACCAATTACAGTTTTATATCTAGTATATTAAATTGTTGCTAAACTTACGCAAACCACAAAATACAGAATAAGTTGTTAGACACAACCGTCTATACAATTGAGTTCCAATTGATTTATTTTTACAAATAAATCGCATACGTCATTTTCACAGCAATTTTGTGGTTTAAACGGTTTGTAGTCATTGTTTTTTTTTTAAATAAGGTAAAGGTACCAGTGAATTTTAATAATAATATGTGGGGACATTTGACCCCAAACTAGGCAGAGCCTGTACTGGGTGTCAGACAGCTGATATACATATTTAAATAAATATTATTATACAACATCCAGACACAAGGCAAACACAAATGCTCATCACACGAATGTTTTCCCTGGGCGGAATGCGAACCTGCGACTTTCTGCTTCGAAGGTAGACGTGCTACCAACTAGACTACGGGGCGTCCGTCCGTCCGCCGTTATAGTCTCAGCAATAATGCGTTGATTTTGAAAACCCGTAAGCAAAATCATCAATACCTAGAAAACTAATTCTATTTGTTCGAAATCTTGATTCATAAAAAGCTACCTAAAAATGTGTTGACAATTTGTTATAATAATGATGTTAATAAAAAATAAAGAATCGAAGTTACGCACTACTGCGCGCTAGGTATTTCTGGTAGGAAATGTTTGAACGTGGTCAGTTTTTGCTCAAACTTTAACTTTATAATCAGTAATGACTTGCATTAGTCGTTTAATAGTCTTCATGGTTCTGTCCTTTGCCGGTTGAGCAGATTTTTAGTAGCACATAGAATTTTAGTATTTAATTAATCACTAAAATTACTCTTGTCCGGAAAGAAAGAACTATGGGTTGAATGTCCAACGAATCAACGCCATTTAGATTTTTAAATATGTTGAAAACTTTTCGAGAAGTTTTATTAATAAGATTTGTAGCGATGTGTCTGTTTTCGCCGTATCGAACATATTGGCAATTCAACATGACCTTTTTTAATGTTGGCAACTTTGTAACTTTTTCGTTGGCCCTAATAAACTTATAGTAATTGGCAAAATCACTAAGGAAGCAATACAAGAAGAAATGGAACTGACTTGAATTGAATTTTCCCACATTGTGATTTACTTTATAGTCCGCTATTACAAATCTTTCATGGTTGAAAACTTTCAGATTCATACAGTCAATTTGTCAAAAGCGTGAAAAACAAAAGAAATATACAGAAGTTCAGTTGAGAGTAGCTGAAATGAGACCAACTTGTACCTGACCATGCGTGACGAATAAGCTGGGAGTAGGGGAGTATTGGGCATTCTAAAACAGTTTTCGGATCATCGTTCACTGGCACTCCGTTCATCTCGCCTCGCTATCGCTCCGCTCGTTTCACTACGCTTAGTGAACAATGATTCGAAAACAGTTTTAGAACACCCAATACTCCGTTATGAACGGAACAGGTGTAGAAAGTGATCAGTGTAAACGAGTCGTGTTAAATACTCACCAGAATTTTTCTAAAACTCTCTCACACACACACACACATCACATCACATTACGATAACTACAATCTCTGAGGGTTCTGGATTGCTAAGATTGCTCCCTCGACACTGACATCGGTTGATTGGCTGAAGTTCGCTGAATTTAAAGAATTATAAGTTTCGTTTATTATCAGCACAGCCTGGCTGGGATTCGTCTTGGTATACAAAACTGACTTGGACCATCATCCGTTGACTGGCTGAAGTTCAGAAAACTTCCTTCAACTTCAGTAGTGACAAGTCAAGGTTCTGGATGACCAAAACAAAATTCCCGACAGTGACATCAAATGAGGGGTTGAAACTTATAGAAGAACTACTTTCAACCTCAGCAGTGTAGGGTTGAGGGTCTTAGATTGAAAAAACTTCCCCCGTCTAGTGGTGATGAAAGAATATGAACAATACGTCAGTATCTCACCACGACAACTTGAAAAGTACAAAACTGCTTACAGTAACATCAATCTTTACCCTAAGTATAAACTGTAAGCGATTAGCGGAAAAACTGACAGCCTTAGTAGCATCTTCCAGCCGACCTTAGAACAAGAAGAATACATATATGCAGTGATTTATTTATTATATTTATTGGGTGTTGAATTTTTATAAATTTATTATTTATGTATAGTTCCATACTCTAAACAAGTGACAAATACAGCAGTAGGTAAAAGATGAAACACATGATAAATAACAACAATTTAATAATTTAAAAAGCTTTCATTTAAATTTATTAATTAAGTTATTATTATTATTCCACGACAATTTATTTGTCACATGTATTATTTCTTAAAATATTTCGTAAATGACATAATGAATTGAGGAAAAAGTGATTTCAAAGATCTTCTGATGAGGTCTGATGAATAAGTTTCTTGTTTACATTAAAACCAAAATTGCTTTTTACGTTTTACCATGCCAAACATAGATTTCGTTTATTAGAGTTCTAACCGACCCTCAGTGAACGGAGCGTGATAACATATCCGCTATAAGGCAATAACTTAAACCCAATACCTTTAATAAAGTTCGAATTAAATTGATGGGATCCGTAGGTATAAATAAACATAGAATTACATTCTACGAACAGGTTTTTTTTTTATGCTTATAATTTAAATGTAAGTAAGACGTATAATATTTGAATTAAGAAAATAAGTCGTCACGTACCTTACTCTCTTAATTATAGTTATTGTTGTTGTTGTTGTTGTTGCTATTACGAGAACGAAAAATCTCGTTGAATATTTGTCATTGTTTAAATTTCAGATATTTATAACAAAATCGTGGTATATTAAGAATAAGAAACATTTATTTGCAGGACATTCTCATCTACCGAACTATAGTTACAAAATATTTAGCCTTAGAATAAAAATAACTTTCTCTCTATCATAGCATAAATAAAAGAAAACTATTTAGAAAATATTACTTAGGTATCATACTGTTGAATGTAGGTCACGTTCCCACGCTATGAAGTATAAATGCAATTCCTAAAGAACCCTAAAGCATCAATGCAACGCGAACATGCTGACGATGACTCGTTTCGCGAAGCTAGGACTTTTGCTGACGACGACGCTCAACAAGCCGGTTCCTTTTTTTAAAAAATAACCCTATCATTGTAGAAATAATAAAGTGTGGGTCTCGGTGATAAAATGTTTTTTTTTTTTCATTATGAGGTTTTCCAATTACAAGTATATTTGCGATAGGTCATTAAAATTTATTCGAAACGAGTTAAAAAAAATGTTTTTGAAATCAATCAACCTTTATTGTACCTATTGTTGGTTCCACCTATTATCGTTTCAAAGTCGGTTAAAAATAAAGGTAGATTCATATGAGCACGGTTTTGACTATGTAGAGTTTAGAGGTATAAATATTAAAACTCGTATAAATAATAAAATAAAACAGATAATATATAATAATATGAGTACAAGTTAAAAGTAAAGTTTTGCTTATCTGTAAAATCTAAGTCTGTACCTATAGGTTGATATATTTCATCGTTGTTGTGACAACCTCCGTGGTCGAGTGGTAAAACGCTCACCACATTACGGAGGTTCCGGGTTCGAAACCCGGCACGGTCGACCTTGGAATCTGGAATGATTCTGTGCGTCGGAAGGCACGTAAAACCTGGTCCCGGCTACTATCTTCGGATATAGTCGTTTTTTATTTTTATTTTATTTGTAATAATCAGGTAACAAGGCTTGTAGATAGAATAATAATATAATTTAAAACTTTTAAAATATTATACATACACTGAATTAAATAAAAAATATGCAACTTAAAAAACTTATTGACACCAAGTTGTTCTATCGTTGTGAACTTACCTTTATATATTTTCGCTGTTGTCGTCAGATTTTGGTTCCAATTTCAATTAAATCAGAATCATTTTTCTGCAAATTATGCGACTTTAGCGTGTGAAATAATTTCATTGAATTTTGCTTGCTTAGGATTTTTAAAATATAAAAGCGGATATGTGTCGTGAATATTTTACATTCTGTGCTCGACGCTCAAGCTGAAAATCAGGACTTCCACTGTGGTTCCGACGACTGCTCACGTCACCCAGTCACCTCGAGCTGCTTTATACCCGTCACCCTGAGGCATCATTGTATCGCGATCATGTGCGTAAGTTTTACATACATTTATATATTGTCCCTGCAGTTTCATTTTCTTTAACATGATAAATATCATTTAAACTACCTATCTTGTGGCAGTATATTTTTGTTTCCTGATTCTCTAGGGAATAAATAGTACCATGAATGATTAATATAATTTGAATAAATTTAATTTCAGGTCTGAACAAAATTATCGCAAAGTGCAGAAGAAGAGGGCAGGGGAAAAATTCCTGGATAGTGACGAGGAGGAATTAGTAAGGTAGTGTATATTTTCTCACATTAAAAAACATTTAATCAAATAAATTAAAAAATCAATATGATACTTTGACCTGTACGTACCCATTTATAAATACAATCTAAACTAAAGTTTTTTTTTTTCAACTTTGATTATAAAATACTTACGGATAATAGACATAACCTAATCTAAACATTAAACTTATTTTAAACTTACTTCCTAAATTTATTGTTTTTATTTTAATGAAATTAATCATTCTCATTTAATTACAGTGTGAAGAAGAAGGTGAAGCCTGCACCCAAAAAAGCAGGCAGGGGAAAACCTGCTCACAGCAAGGACGAGGCCCCCAGCGCGCAGGCGTGGTTGTTCTCCGACGAGGACGAGGACGGCGACCAGGTGCGCTCGAAGCAGGACCCCCCGAACTGCGTATTCTCTAGGCGCGTCGCCGGCGGCTCCGTGCGCCGGCAGGCTACCTTGTCGGGGGACCTGTTAGCGGAGGTCCGCATTTATAACCCGGAGGAGGTTCGTAACCTAGACGGCTACGAACGATGTGACAAGGCCGCAGTTTGGATCAGATATCAGGGGGATTCTCATTCCCCTGAAATGCACGATTTAAGGAAATTTGTTAAAGGCGCAAAGACATACTTTACCGAGGAGGGTAAATTCTTTGCCTCCAAATATAACAAGTGATTTTGTTATTAGTATTATGTATTAGATAGATGTTTATCATATTTTTACTAGGTAGTTTGCTTACATGGAATACGAGTAAGATAGAAAATACCTATATTTTGATATAAGTAAAAACTAATATATTTTTTTCTTATTTTATAGAGTAAACATTCCACTAAAATAATTAAAATATTATTATTACCTATAATAAAAGTTAAAACTAATAAACTTGTACTTTTGATTTAATTCCTTATAGGTAATATTGAATACTTATTACTTGATTAATATTTCACATTAATATCTTAATAATTTACCTAAAAGTACTTAGTAAAGCGTGTATAAAACATGGTTCGATCAATATTTTGCACAGTTTGCGATATATCAGTTAAAAGTAACGCCTTTTCAGCTCATTTGAAGTCTATCTTACACAAAAACAATACTGCAGTTACCGAATGTGATGGCATTGAAAAAATCAATAGCGCATTCCGAAGTCGCATTGCATCTTATCGCGTGTCGTGTGAGGCAGCCGCGAGCGGGAGCGATGATGGCAGCGTCTCGGCTGAGGCACTTCCCCCTTCGCAGTTCCTAGCGCGGCTGCGATCACGCGTCCGCGCCTTACTCTCTGCGCGTATGCTAGCTCATGATAGTGTGAAGGTCAATTTCGAATTGTTTTCAGAGTTTTTTTTGCCAAAAGATAATTCTATGTCTATTAAATCTTTTTCTACAGAAAATATTGTTCTTCATCAGAGTTATAACTTTGAAGACGTATTTTCTAGAGTTCTTCAGATAATAAATAAAAAAATTGAAGAATTTGAGCAAAAAGATAGCGGGTGGGCATTTATGCGAAACCTGTATCTTGAAGTAAATATAAACAAGTATAATCCTATGAGAGCTTCAAGTTATATTGATCTACCAAAGTGTATTAAATACAAACGCGCCTGCATCAATATTCAAAACAATGATAATTTTTGTTTTTTGTGGTGTATAATGGCAGCTTTGTTTCCAGCAAAAAATAATGCCCAGCGAACATCTGCTTATCCCCATTTTAAAACTATACTTAATACAAAAGACATGACATTTCCAGTAGGACTAACAGACATCAAGGTTTTTGAAAAAAATAACCCAAACATTAGCGTTAACGTATATGGACTTCAAAACAAATCAAAAGTTGTTGGGCCATTGTATAAGAGTGAATGTCGTAAGAAGCATCACGCGAATTTACTATTTTTGGAAAATAATGATAAATCGCACTATTGTCTAATTAAAAATTTATCAAAATTACTTCGCCAACAGTTAACTAAACATCATTCGAAAATCTTCCTATGTGAAGAGTGTATGATATTTTTTGATAGTGAAGATAAACTCCAGTCGCACATTTGCAGCGGTGTTAAAACTATTTTACCTAATGAAGGCACTACAATTCAATTTGATCATTACGAAAGAATGCAAAACATGCCTTTCGTTATTTACGCTGACTTTGAATCTTTATTGAAACCTGTTACCACAAAATGTGATAGTGTTGATACCAACACTTTGACTTTACAACAACACGTGCCAGCTGCATTTGCTTACTACGTAGTATGTTCGTATGATAGTTCCCTGAACAAATATATTTCGTATCGCGGTCTGGATTGTGTAGAAAAGTTTTTAAAATATCTTCTACGTGATATAATACAAATAACTTCAGTATTTAATTCACCTGTGCCAATTAAACTGACAGCTGAGGATAAAAAAAACTTTTTGGATGCAAAATTATGTTTTCTTTGTAAGAATCCGTTGTTTGATGATAAAGTTCGAGATCATTGCCATCTCACAGGAGTCTATCGAGGAGCAGCTCATTCTTATTGCAATCTTAAGTTTCGGTTGCCAAATTTTGTGCCCGTATTTTTCCATAATCTATCTGGTTATGATAGTCATCTTTTTATTCGGCATTTAGGTGAAATGCCTGGTGGAATAAAAGTAATAGCGAAGAATAAAGAAAATTACATTTCATTTACCAAGTTTTTCAATATTGATGATAAAGACTGTTTGCCTGTTCGTTTCGTGGATTCTTTTAAATTTTTAGGAACAAGTTTAGAAAAACTAGTAGCAGGCCTAAATAATAACGAATTTATGCACTTATCTCGTTTTTTCCATGCTGTAGATCAATTAAACTTGTTAAGACGAAAAGGAGTCTATCCTTATGAATACATGACTAATTGGAACAAATATAATGAAACTGAACTACCACCCATAGATTGTTTTTATAGCAAATTGACTGGTTCTATCATTTCAGAATTAGATTACAGGCACGCGCTTAAAGTTTGGGATGCTTTTGGTTTAAAAAATCTCGGGGATTATACTGATTTATATTTAAAAACAGATGTTTTACTACTAGCGGATGTTTTTGAGAATTTCCGAAAGACCTGTTTACTGTATTACAAGTTAGATCCAGCCTTTTACTTAACAGCTCCAAGCTTAAGTTGGGATGCGATGTTATTGAAAACGGGTATTAAATTAGAATTAATAAATGAATTGGAAATCATAAGAATGATTCAAAAAGGTATACGTGGTGGTATATGTTTATGTTCTTGTAGATATTCAAAAGCTAATAATAAATACTTAAATAACTATAATCCAAACCTGAAAGAAAACTTTTTGATATACATAGATTGTGTTAATTTATATGGTTACGCTATGTGTGGTTTTTTACCATACTCTAATTTTAAATTACTAAAGCAACATGACATTGAACATATAGACTTTAATAGTTTACCCTCGGATGGTGACTATGGATATATTTTGGAAGTAGATCTTGAATATCCAGAAGACTTACATAGTCTTCATAATGATTTACCATTCTGTGCTGAGAAATTTGCACCTCCTGGTTCTAAATATCCTAAATTAATACCAAATTTATATGACAAATACTATTACGTTATTCATTTCGTTCATCTTCAGACTTGCTTAAGACATGGATTAAAACTCAGAAAAATACACCGAGTTTTACAATTTAAACAAAAGCCTTTTTTGAAACAGTATATTGACATGAACACTGAGCTTAGAAAAAAGGCTAAGTCTGAGTTCGAACAAGATTTATTTAAATTATTTAATAATAGTGTATTCGGTAAAACTTTAGAAGATAATGAAAAAAGAATTGATGTCAAAATGGTAAACGTATGGAGAGATGATAAAAATAAAACGAAGAAAAAAATGTCTGCAGAACAACTTATAGCAAGACCGAATTTTCATAGTGCAACGATATTTACAGAAAATTTTGTTGGAGTTCAAATGAAACCTGAATCTGTTATTCTTGACAAACCTATTTATATTGGATTTTCGGTTTTAGAACTGTCAAAGAGTCATATGTTCAATTTCCATTATTCCGTAATGAAACCTTATTATCATGATAAACTAAGGCTTTGTTATACAGACACCGACAGTTTTCTTTACTCTATTCAAACGAAAGATTTTTACAATGATTTGAAATTAAATTTTCAGTCATATTTTGATACAAGTAATTATTCCGAAGACAACCAGCATGATATTTTAATTCGGAATAAAAAGGTACCTGGCTTTTTTAAAGACGAGATGGGAGGACAAATTATTACGGAGTTTGTAGGACTTAGGTCGAAGCTTTATTGTATTAAAACGGAAGGACAAGAGTTTAAAAAAGCAAAAGGCGTACAAAAACGTGAAATAAAAAAAATTGGATTGAAGGATTATTACAAAGTATTAATGGAAAATAAAATAATACGCAAAAAGAACATAATTTTTAAATCTCTTAAACATGAAATTTTTACACAGGAGCAAAACAAAGTCGCATTTTCCGCTAATGACGACAAACGTATCATTCAAAAAGATAAAATTTCTACTATATCTTGGGGTCACTGCGATAGTTTCTTTTAGTCTGTCGTTGATATTGGTCTAACCATGTGCGAAGGTTACTTATTTGATTGTGTTGTATCCATGAGAATATATAAACATTCAAATGGTATACATATAAAAACTGGTCTTTGGGTTGAAAATGACTTTCTGCCTCAATTAGAGATTAATAATTCACAAGAAACAGTTTTTTTATCTTTGGACGAATGGGAAAATATATATCAAGATTTTAAACATTCAGTACCTAACAACAAGAAAAATATCGACGATATGTATTTATATAAGCTCATTTATTGTGATAAACGATGTACAGTGGAGTTTATAAATTTAATATTGGACGCTATCGTCACTTATGGTATTTGTATAAATTTAAGATTTGAAGAACTTAAAATTGAATATAAATCTGTTATGCTAATTGTTAATAAAATATTAGATTATTCTTCATTAAAAAGTCTATCATGTTTCCAAAACCTACCAAATAATTTAATCAAATTTGCAAATCCTTGTTCTATAACAGAATTAGAAGTTATTAATTTAGGTAGTGCATATTTTTTGAAATGTCTTAATTTGTAGATAAATGTAACTTTGTTGTAATAAAATAAATAAGTAATGTAAAAAAAAATCATATGCGAATGTAATAAATTTTAAATGAAACCTATCAATTTAAGAAATTGTATCTAGTAAAATAAGAAAGTAAATAATGTAAGAATCATTGTAATTTTAAATTAAATCTAAGAAATAAAAATATGATACCTACTACATGTACTTAAATAAATATTTTGTTTCATTTTTAATTACTTTATAGTTCCTGTACAATACCAATTTTAATAAAACTTATAAAGTGTTGGCACAAAATCAAGTTATGACATGTACAGTCAAAGGCAAGGTTAGCTGAACACGCACACCGCTGATCTATCTTATATTCATTCAATGAATATAAAAACGATGTAAAGTCCAAAGTGCTCTGCTTAGCTTGCTTTTGACCGTACCAGTGTCATAATATGCTGATGTTGTATATCCGCAATAGGAAGAAAGGCATGTTAAGACTTGTCGGTCGAAATGATTGCAGCGCGGGGCGGTGCGGGGTCAGGTGGATCACGTGGATGGTGTCTTATTATCATTACATACATACGTAAATCTATTGAGTTGTGATATAGTCACCAGACGTTCTTCATTTGTTTCCTTGCAATCATTGCGTTCGGTTCACTACAATTCCTAAAATGTCAGAATCTCGAACAAGTAACATGCAAACTAGTTACCTTGCTGTGAGTGACGATGAAATTCCTAAATACATAGTGCGCATCGAACTTTTAAAGTGTATAGAAAGTGAAATAGATGTGAATGTGGTAGCAAATTCAAAAGCTCAATATGTTGTGTATAGAGACGAAGATAATATACTGTATAAGACAACACAGTTACTGTGGCAGATCGGTGCGGAGCTTGGTCTACGGAACGAGAGATCGTGCAATATAGATATAACAAGGTATGTTTTAGGTGATAAAAATAAGTCATACTTATTTTTAAACAGTTCCTTGTATAGTTTTGGCTAATGTAAGTATTATTTTGTTATAGACAGGTGTGATTGAAAGGTGGAGGGAGTGTTCGGAACGTCAGACTCACGCGACGATGCGGCCGCCTTCGACGAAGATGACGGCTGCGCTAGCAGCAGCGGAAGAGCAGCGAACCGAACGCAATGAACATTAGTTTAAGAATTTATTATATAATGAAATTATTTTATAAAAATAAACAACAAACAATATTTTTGTCTTTTATTATATTTAAATAATAATAACATTTTTACACTGAGTTAAACAAAAAAGTAACAATTAATTACTAAATTCTTAAAAAAAATCTACATTTGCAAGCTTATCACTTTTACTAAAAAATTTGAACTGATACATATGATTATCAAAAAACCATTTTTGTAAGCAAATACAATTTTTAAGAGCACATTGATTTTTATGAATAAAACAGTTCAATTCACAAGTTTTATATTTTTCTTGTAAAGTTTTCAAATTTGGACAGCCCTTTTCTCCAAGATCTACAATATCACAATTTTCACATATTTTTTTAACCCATTTTTCTTTTTCACTTCCTTTTACGAAAATACTCTTATTTTGTAAATAAAACGGAATTAATCGTTTAAATTCTCTGTAGTCAATGAAGCCATCACTCCAAAGTATTCCTCTGTTTCTTTCTAACCAATTCACTTGCTTTTTCTCTTCCTTTGTTAACGTAGAGTACGCATAAGGTGGTTTTACAATAAACACTTGTGTCCAGTCAATAGTAGCTATGGCAAACTCTTTAACGATAAAATCATTTTTGGAATTTTTGAATCCTTGTACATCAACAAATATAGTTTGAGGTTTCATTATGATATTTTCCTTATAATATTGCTTAAAGGTCTGTACTCAAAAATGCAATCATTAAGTATAAGACAATAAGCTGAAGTTTTGTCAGGTATGTCTCGATCTGCTTCAATTTCTAGCCTCACGTCGACCGAACCCTTAAGAGATTCTTGTTGACGACAGCAATCAATAACAAACAAAGGCGCTATATCTTTAAATTCCTTTAAACTCAACAACGGTGCTGCTCGGCGTCCGTAATAAGACTGTTGAAATCTACAGTATTGTTCATATAATAAGGAAATTTTTTGGTCTGAGAAACTAACGTTCAAATTTTCATAAGGAAAGTACACAGAATTTAGAAATACTTTTACTTCTGTTAAACTGCAATGATCAAATACAGACATAGAGCTCTTTGCATTTTGTTTTCGATCAGTTTGCAAACCTACAATAATAAAACGAGGTTTTTCTATCTGAGAAGATGTCTTAATAGACCAAGTATGTTTTCTTGTTTTTGGAAGTAAAGGATATTCATATAAATCCCAATTTCTGAACGCTAAAGTTATAGCTCGATCTCTTTCTAAATTTTTTAGAAGACCAACCTTTTCACGGTCTGATACTTTGATGTGTGGTACTCGCCAAACAATTTTGTTTATAGTTATATCTTCTAGTACTTCTTTTTCACCTAGTATCAAAGCATTTAAGTTCGTATTACTTCTTAATAAAACTAATTCATGCTTGCAGTTCATAATTATTTTTCTATAATCTTCAGCAAAACCTAGAATTTTATCCAGTGGTATAGATACAGAAAATATGCCGTTGTTCTTTATAGAACTACCATTTAAAGACCAACCCCAAACATTTGCAGGTTTTGATTCACTCTCTGTCATTGACAAATATGATTTCATTGTCGTTGTAATACCAGCGTTTTTTATCTTATCTATTTCGATTCCATTTAATTCATAACGAATTTCTTGAAAAAGGAATAAAATAGGATTGTTAACAAAATTAGTCGTTTCTACATATGTTTTAGTTTCACTGTTGTAAATTTTCACCCTTCCTTCTAGGTATAAAGTACTAGCAGAAGGTAGGATGTATAAATCTTGTTGGTTAATAGGTATTCGAATTTCATCATTCTTGTTGAAACTTGTCACATACGGTTTGTAGGAATGCAATTCGAAGCTCTCTATGCTGTTATCAGACACTGGTGGCTCCAAAACGTTTAAAATACTCATTTTAACAGGCCTATTAATTTAAGGAATTCTTTATTTGCTTTAGTTAATTTTTTAATATTTTTGATGTGTGCTTGTTTTACAGTAGCAACTTTTATACTGGCACTTTTTTGAGATTTGTTTCCAGTTTTATTGAAGTCTATCATTCTTTCTCAGATGAAGGTACAGCTGTATTTCTTCTCCACGTAGATTTATAAGATTATTATTAGAGTCTAATAATCGAATATTTATTTCACTTATTGATTCTTGATTAACAGGAAAGTAGATCAAATTTTTTGGTATTTCCACTATTCGGTACCCCGGTGGCACATTGGGTACAAATTCGTATATGATGTGTCTTGGTATACCGTTTACAAATGAACCACTCACAATATCACATTCTATTCGTACAATGGTTGTAGACAAAATGCTTACTGGATAGCGAGACTCGTGTGTTATATTCGCTTTTAATACCTCCTTACCAAAACCAAATAAACTTGCGCATGAGTTTTCCCTTTCAAAATGAATGTCTTTCGAACATTGTAGCGTAACCTTTAGCGTATTATTATTTGTTGATAATTTTAGTGAACAGTTTTTTACATTCGTTCTTAAAAAATCACTGATATCTTGTAGCTCATATGAGCCTTCTGGTATCTCAAGAATTTCGTGATCATTATAATGAAATTTATTATTTTTGGTATCAATGTTCGGTATTGAATTAAAAGTAGAGAAGTATATCAATGCACACTCATATCCAGTATTAAGCTCCAGAGGAGGCGAATAATGTGTTGATAACACAGAATTTTGTCCTGTTATAGACAGAGTGAAACCCATGTTTGAAATGATAGTTTTCAATGTTAACATAAGCTTTTTATTTATGAATTTTCCAAAATTTTCTAAGAAAATGTATACATAAATGTCCACAATTAACAGTATCAAAACTTTGATACTGATCGTGATTATAACTAATCGTAACACCTTTCATATACTTTATTAATTCTAAAGGAGGTTTCAAATTGCCGAAACTGTCAAAATATTCACAATACTTGTTAATTTTCGCATAAGCTACCCAATGTGTGCCTTCATTATTAGAGTTATCTAAATTTAATATAGCACATTCTTTTTTTTTTGTTTTTCTTGGTAAAGTGTCTCTCATGTATACGCCTCTAAAATAAGGAATATCATAAGTATGATTTAGTATATCGATATTGGTCAGTGCGCGTTTGGGTAGCCGCTTTCTTAGTTTTTTGAAGTGTTATTTAAAAATAGCCCTGCACCATTTTTGTATGGTTTTATGTACAATCCTTTGCCATTGCCAATAGCAATTGCCTCCATCATTTTATTGTGTCGTTCAGATTCAATAAGATTTTTTTGTGCAGTTTTAGAATCATTTACTGCTTTTGCAATTCCTGCAGCTCCTCCAGCTAATGATCCTAATGCTGACAACCCAGCAAATATAGGAATTAAGGGTAATATGCCACCAGTTTTTGGAATCGAAATGATGCGTGGTAATTTGACATTCTTATTTTTCTTGAATATCTTCTTTGCTGCAGCAAAGGCGATTTGAATAGCTTTATTTTTATCTTTACATTTAAAGTTTTTTAGCTCCGATCGAATTTTACTAATAATGCTCTTAAAAGTACGAACACCTGATCCAGCTTTTAATTTTGCTTTCATTATATTTTTTATTAACCAAGAATCAATTTTTTCTCTTTTCCCTGCATCTTTAGCTCGAAGTCTCTTGTTTGCCATATTGATTAAATCCAAATCTGCTTTATGGCGTACGTTTATATCGTTATTAGTGTATGCAATATCGTGGTACATACAAGCTGTGTCTAATTTATTAATACCCCTGTCACCTCTTAACAAACGTTTCCGTAATTTAGTTCCTGGCCCACAAAACTGATAACCAGGTAAATGTAACTCGATTGGTAAATTATTTATAAGGTTATTAAGAAGACCTGCTCCACTCATTGATAGCAGTTTAATGATTAATTAATAAAGGACATCTCAATTTATACTTCATTGAACCAGATTTTTTATATCAACCCAACTATTTTCCTTCTCAGCAAGTCCTAACCACTTTACAAATATCTTGTCATTTTTCCTTTTAATAACTTTTTCTACAAGATAAATATCAGGATATTTCGTTTTCTGTAACTCATGTTCGTAAAATGACCCAAGAATTTTTTCTTTATGCATATCTTCAATTAGGTATGTAACAGGTCTGGTTTTATTAACTTTTATTATTTTAAATATTTCTGTTGACCAATTAGGCGTATAACCCTTAGCAAATTCAGTTTTGTACTTGCTGATGCGTACTTTATCACCAAATTTGTATTTATTACCTGATGTTTTACTATTATTTATCTTTGATTTATAAATGTTTTGTTTTACAATTTGTTCATTATTAATATTTACATCAAAAGGTTTATATTTTGTAGTGCGGTGAATACTGTTATTATAGCCCCACACAATAGATTTTAGATGCTTTCCCACCCATTGATATTTACCATGCAAACTAAAATGTTTGTAAAGTTTTGTCTTTAGTGTTCTTATTACTCTTTCTACAATAGCTGCTTTTTTTGTACTAAATGTCGAATAATGATTGATCTTGCATTGTTTCATTAAATTAAGAAACAGAGTATTATAAAATTCCTTTCCCAAATCCGTTTGTAAGTTTTTAGGACAACGACCAGACTCTGTTAAAATTTGTTTCATGGCTTTAACTGTTTCTTCCTTTGTTTTCGCTTTCACTGGTACTGTCCATATAAATTTGGAAAAAGTATCAATTACTACAAGTATATACTTAAAATTATTATTCTCTTCAGAATATTTTTGCATATCGATAAGGTCAGCTTGCCAGAGATCATCAATTCCTTTAACAATCGTTAACCGTCGTTTAAAATTTTTTCTGGCTGGCTTATGAAGTTCGTTAACTAGACAAAGCTTATTACTCATTTTTAGATAAGTTAACACGAATCTTGAACAATTGATTAATTTCAGGTTTTGTGTAGTAATTTGCAGCAGTAACTATATCAAGTTTTTGTTTGAATTGTTGTAAAGATGAGTCAACTATATTTTTTACAAATATATCTAGTTCCTTTTTAACACAAAATTCTTTTAAAGTTTGATGTAAATATTGTTTATTTACCGCTTCGTCGTCATATACTGGCGTCTGTAAGCCAAGCAGTCTGTTTTGTTTCAAATCATAATGTCCTGTGTCCGATTTTAATAATGCTTCGTTATATATGTCTAAATAATCTGGTAAACGTAAACGTTTATGCACATGGTGACCAAATTTATCAACGTTCATTTTTCATAAGTTCTGTGTAAGTAGTTGTTTCCTTTATGAAATTTGAATATCAACTAAAGTGCATTCTATTCGTTATTATATTTATTTACTTAATAATTTTTGCTTCCCGTAACTCTTCAATGATAGATATTATCTCATTATCGAGACCGGTGTTGCCGGCATCTCTTGAAGCGATCAATAGTTTTAATCTCTCTACTAATTCGTTCGGATCATCCCAATATATGAAGTCTGTATTTTCTAGAACTTTCTTTAGCTTTGGTAGACCTGTTCCTTGTGCTAAACTTTCAGTACTAGTTGTAGGGCATTTAGAAAATTTGAATAATGGTTTAACAATAAAGTTATATTTTATACCTTTATTACTCTTAATAGGTTTTTTTGGATCAAAATCTCTTCGGTGAGCATTTGTGTCCATTAATATTTGTTTATAATTTTGTTTATCACTTTCAGTTATCAATTTTAAATCCGGTGCATTTCGAGTCAACAGTTCCATTATTCCTGGGGTTTTCTTGTAAGATTTCCCACCAATGTCAATATGATCATCTCCATCATATACTCTTACATTGCCTATCATAAGCTTTCCTCGCTCTGAACGAAGTCCGAAAGTTATGTGATGTATAACATCAGAAGATAGAGACCACGATAATGTCTTTCTCGATGGACTTGATTCAGAATCAAGAGATTTAAAAGAAGCCATACTTGAGTCATTTTGATTCGTAGGCGTGCTAACCATAGTAGTTTCATCCTCTGAATCATCCTCAATTTCATAATCCTCACTGGACATATCATCATCATCAGCATTAACAGAAAAGTTACTGCTTTTTGGTGTCTTAGTTTCATTGGTTAATTTAGTTTCTATGCTCTGCTCATTTATTCTTTTTAAAGGTTCTGTTATGGGTTTAAATATAGATTCTAATACCTCATTACTGTTATTTTTCATGTCTTTCATAAGTTTTACTTTCTTTTTAATATTTGTTGCTGATTTTATTATCTGTTTTTTTATTTCTTTTTCCATTTTTTTATTGTCATCTGACCTACTTCGTTGTTAATATATTACTGACGATTATAACAATGCATCGCTTCATATAAATAATTCATTGATCAAAAACAATATAAGTATCAAAGTTCTTTCTATAACAACCATTATTTTTTTTACAGTCTTTATTAATTACTACGTAACTGAATGGATCTCTCCACACTTCAAAACACATATTTCTAAACTGAGACCAAGACATATCAGAACAGGCATGCTCATCATAAACATGTTTCAGATTGATATCATCCTGTTTGAATAAAATTATTAAGTTTGAATTATCTCTTATTAGTTGCTTAGGAATCTTAGAGTAAGTTTGATTTAAATAAAAGCAATCTATATTTTTATGTCTTCCCATCGCAAAAAAATCGCGAATATTATTTTGATTTTCACATGCAACATCGTCAAATATTATTATGGAGTTTGGTTTAGCTTCACTAGATGATATGACTTCATCATTTTCAAGATATTTGTTGAATGAAACTCCTGGCACCATATCAATCACCTTTTCTAAGAAAATGTATTTTGGTTGATACAAAGACTTAGAATATACGTATAGATTATTGTATCTTAACCCATTTTCATGTAACAAAAGTCCTATGATCAAATTAGTTTTTCCACAGTTAGAAGGACCACAAATTACACATCGTATTGTATTAGGTAATAATTTTCCATGTCGCGAAACATTTTTTTTTTCTACTGAACATATGGCATCAAGCTCTAACGTGTCATTCTGTTTTACAAATTTCATGATTGAATAGAATGTCAAATCAATAAAGTAGACCTTAACAGAGTGAGTCGATTTTCAAGCTACACTACATAATATACTAAAAATAACGTAATGTGTATGTGTGTGTGTGTGTGTGTGGGAGAGAGTTTTAGAAAACTTCTGGTGAGTATTCAACACGACTCGTTTACACTGATCACTTTCTACACCCGTTCCGTTCATAACGGAGTATTGGGTGTTCTAAAACTGTTTTCGAATCATTGTTCACTAAGCGTAGTGAAACGAGCGGAGCGATAGCGAGGCGAGATGAACGGAGTGCCAGTGAACGATGATCCGAAAACTGTTTTAGAATGCCCAATACTCCCCTACTGGCGCTGATTCCTCCCCAAACCGTCCACGAACCGCCACCATAGCTGACCTTTTCTTCAATGCAGCATTGTGCATAGCGTTCTCCGTCTCTTCTGTAGACCTTGTTCCTTCCGTCGTTACCATACAGCATAATTTTACACTCATCAGAAAAGAGAACTTTGCTCCACTGTAGGTATGACCAATTTAGGTGCTCACGTGCAAAGTTAAGGCGCGCTCTTCGATGGTCTGCAGTTAATTTCGGCCCATTTGCTGGCTTATGCGGTACCAGTCCACGATCCTTCAACCTTCTTCTAATTGTAGAGTCACTTACAGCCACCCTTCGTACAACACGAAGCCGCTGCTGCAGTTGAAAAGCGTTAAGGCGTCGATTTCTTAAAGAAGTTGTTACAATAAATCGATCATCTCGCTCAGAAGTGACCCGATTCCTGCCAGATCCTGAACGGCGCGTGAACAAACCAGTCTCCCGATAACGTTTATAGACTCTATGAACAGATGACAGGCTTAGATGCAGTCTTGTAGCCACAACACGCTGACTAAGGCCAGAATCCAGCAATGCCACAACTTGGGCGGCTTCTGTGGGCGAAGTATCCATACGTTTTAGAAAAAAAACCTTTTTTCAGACGTCCCAAAGTCACAGTATTGAAATAAAAAACAAAAAGTTTAAGGATAGGCGCCAATTTTTAGTTTTTAAACGCTAAATGTACTCCAACCCTAAACACACATTTGTCTCAAAACAGTGATTCATTTCGTTTATAAGATAAACAAATGAAATTCTAATTTTGAATTTAGAATTTTCGCTTATTACTGTAATGGCCAAACTGCCAGCTATACATTTATGTATTTTTTTCATCGTATGAATTCTTTTTTGTGTTAAATTCGGACAGAAACAATGAAAACGGAAGTGTTTCGATTTTTTTGATGAGAAGTGTATAATATAGGTGTCTATTGTGTAAGCTTGTTTCTCTATATAAATTTAATCTTCCCCTCATTCACACACAATTTCCTCACGATGCGATAGAAGTAAATATTTTTTGAAAAATCGTGACGAAGTTTAAACTTTCGTCTCCGGAATGAGAAGCAGTGATCCCTAACTAATTACGCCACCGACGACGACGCTCGAATTTTTAAATTATTATAATCTCGGTAGGAGCTTCGAATATAACTTACTTTATATATTCATGAATAAGTTTCTTTGTAACAGTTTTATTGCCAATAAAGAATTTTGTATTTTTGTATTTGTATAAGTACACGACGGGATTCGAACTTGCATTGAGGAGCAACGGTTCTTAACCACTGCGCCACCGACGCTTTCCCAATCCCAAAATGACTCAAATGTATTTTCCAGGTTTCCAAACATGCAACAGTGCAAGCATGGCGCGAGGCGACTCCCTACCAAGTCTTCAG